>JAVHLV010000200.1:0-121618 GCA_036785495.1 Colletotrichum neosansevieriae | reverse complement strand
AATTATTAAACTATATAGTTATATACTTATTTTACTTATTCTACTTTTATTTTTAATATATATATATTTTCAAAAAAGTAGTGTCTTTTGACTAATTGACTAAAATCGTGACTAATTCCCAACCCTGCTCTCAAGTCCTCTCTCACTCACTAACCCTACCACAGTGCTGCTTGATTATGTCCGCTGGAGGTGGTTGTGACTTCCGCTTCCTGGTGGTGCCCACCTCTGGCGTACCCATCGAGATGTCTTTCTTTGTGATCAACTGACCATGCGTCTTTTTGCTCTCGGTCCTGTGTGTGGTCCGACCTCAACGGATGTCTCGCCCTTCGTCCAGTCTTCGCTGTCCCATCGGCCTTCCTTTCTTTGTCTATACGTCTGCCTCTGCCTTTGCAGACGACGGACGGGCTGATGGCTACAGAATCAGCGTGGTAGTGCAGAAAGGCAGACAACAGAGAGAACAGTAAGACCCAGGACCCCAAGCCACACTCTCCGACCTCGTCCAGATTTCAGGCGGGACGCTAAAGAACCCTGGAAGGGCATTGCCGTTGTTCCAATGTCGGTCTCCCAAGAAGTTCGGCACACTTACTCGATGCTTTTGCTTTGGCGTCAGACACTTATACTATAGTAGTGCATCGCAGCGCAGCGCGGCGCGGCGCACACTCTTTCTCGATTTCGAGTCCTGAAAGGCTGATGGACCTGATGGAAGTCAACTGCGACCCCAGGGGCATTAAGCTGGCGCAGTCTGATGTTCAGAAACACGAGCCTAGTGTTTCCCATTCCATGCTGGTTGGGGTCTTTCCAGGCCCTCACACTCGGCTGGCTTCACATCGTCCGCTCACAGTGTGTACTAGTTCAATTGAAACCTTTCCCGACCCTGTTGTCTGGGTAGCCCCGGTCCGTCGAATCCCAACCTTTGGGGACGGGGGACGAAAATGAAGAATGAAGATGGAGAAGCAAAACATTGGAGTGGTCGATGGCCCGCACACAGTTGGAACAGCGTAGCCGCAGCGGTAAAGAGTCCAGTGCCAGGAAGGAAGTACTATACCTAAGGTAGTAGTAGCGAGGGATGCAAGCCACAGTACCCCACCGTCTCGCACTTTACAACACAACACAGGACGGGAAGCTGAACGGTGCACTGTCCAACGATCCGCTCTTCGAGACGCTGCTCGCCCACACTGTGTCCCCCACATTAGGTACGTACAAATATCCTGCCTGCTGGCTGATAGCCTGATGCGCTGCTGCAGGTGTTTAGAGCTTGGGGCTGCATAACGAACAACGAGGCAGTGGCCCCTTAGCGACATAGATGGCTGTGAGCTACTGACAGCCAGGCGCGGAGAGGAGACTGGGTGTCGCTATGGCTGGTCGCTACGCAGTAAACCCTGGTCACTGTGAGAAAGCAAAGAAGCAGTGAAGGGGAAAAAAACTTGAGAAGTGACCTGGCCCTTGGCCTTTGGCCTGGATTAGGAAACGTGGCGGCTGGCACGCAGTCCCGACTGGCTGTTGTGAGTGACGCCTGACTCATTAGGCATCAAGTGCATCACAGTGTGCGCTTGCCACCTGCAGCCTGCCCGACGAGGAAATCACGTTTGATAAGCACTGAGCGCTAACAGCGGGGCAACCATCTCATGGATGTCACTCTCTTCATTGACATGCCGCACCTCAACACGGACCGTCACTCTCGCTCTCACTCACTGGCCCCTCATTCTCAACTCACTTATCGCTCCGCAGATCTCACTGAGTTCGTCGCCGTCCGTCATCGTCACTCCTGCCCCTCCCCCCAGCATCACCCGTCAGCGAACTTGATGAACATCCGATGATGGAAGTCCGGCACCTGGTATCGATCCATACCTTCCACGACTTCTCCATTCTCGGCTACAATCTTGTCAATCATCAATGGCCAAGCAACGGCTGACGCCCGCCCGCCGGTCGATGCACGATTGACGAAAGTCGAAAGACACAGAGTTAGACTCGACATTCCATGCTTCACCCATCAACTCAATCATCACAGCTGCTCCAGCATCACATTCACCTATCCGCCCTCGGCACCAAGGAACCTCCCCGGGCTCCCCTCCCGTCGCCAACGCCCAGCATGGGACTTTGTGTGGCACCCGTCCTTCCATCGCATCGAACAGCTCCATGGTTGACCGGGAAGACCCTGCAAAACTGCTCAAATGCTGTCTTTCCCACTGTGGCACAGCATCTCGTCCTTGTCCCAACGCCCGTCGATATTGATGGCTGGTGAAAGCTTGCCTCCTGATTGCCCCTGCCGCAAGACCAATATGCCAAGATGAATCGGAGTGTACAAGGCAGCACGGCTGCGGCATGAAGCTGGGAAACCCCCTTGAGACAGACAGCTGACGAGGTCTTCGTGATCTCTCCGGTGGACCTGCGAAGGGGGAAGAGGACGTGGATTCCGGCTTGACGAAAGGGAGCGAGCATTCTCAATCTCCCGAACTCTCCTCACTGTTGCTCGAGGCGTTGCGCCTCCTCACCCCACGCACGGCGCCGTCACACTCACCGTCTCACCCGTCCCGCCGCCGCTGTCGCCTTACCGCTAATTCAATCTATTGTCTACACTTTTTGTTCGGCGTCGGCCGGCGGTACAAACATGCGACTTGTCCATGCGACTCAACCAGCTTTTGGCTCCGTTCTCTCCGAGGAGAGGTTGGTGCTATTTTGGTGGCACAACGGCTCGGTGCTACGCTGCTTGCTAGTTTGCAAGACCATTCGGCCAGGGCGTCAGGGTTTCTAGATTCTTTCCCCTTCGTACCTGCTCTGAGTCTGGGTAGGCCGATGACCGTTCCAGCAGAACCAGGCCGCTCTCCCCGGGCTATTCAGGGCTGGTCGTCCTCGATCGAGGCAGGATTAGCATGCTTAATATTGATTCTCCCAGGCCATGTCTTGCAAAGAAGCGAAGCTTCACAGCCCAATGCCTGCAGCCGGGCAAGACCAACCATCTCACGTTGCAGCGCCTGGACGCCTAGAAGAAAGTTGGAGGTGTGGGGATCTTCTATCAAGTCTCGAAGTTCACTGTCACACAGTTCACATCTTGATGGGAGGAACATCCAATCCCCTTTCGTCGCCCTACACCCGAATGCACAAGCTTCCCCCAAGGGAAGCAAACAATGAGCATGTCGAGTAACCTTCTTTTGTTTCCAGCCTCTGGCGGCGGGAGGCCCAGCCTCTTAGCTCTGGCAACCGTGCCCGTCGTCTACCATCCACCACCCACCAAGCTTCAACTGCCTGTAGCACTCTACGGGTGCCCGCGTGAAACCACCCACGTACCGTGTGCAGGGCGCGCTTGCGGGCGGCGGTTCATTTTGTGGTGCGTGTGAGACCGGGACGGTGGTAGACGGGCGGGAGTAAGCTGTCATCGTCGCCTTCTGCGCGGTGCGTGGGACGAGACAGGCCTCACCCCACGAAGGACATGTCGTGGATCACTGTGCACGACGGAAGGCGTAGTATCCTCTGCCCATTTACATGCATCAGGGTCCCAGAGATGGGAAAACGAGGCAGGGCATGGGAAAATACCAAGGAGCCATGGCCATGCGAGGCTGCGAGCCAACAAGGTCGCGGGGAAGGGGGGGGGTTTCGAGGTCTCATTTTCTGCCACACCGCTATTCTAGCATCAAGGTTGAACCAAGACTCGATCCAGCACCGGCGAGATTTTGTGCGTCGCCTGCTGCGGCTCACAGGGGTTTGTTCAGTTTAAGGGGTTTGTGTCTCTTGTGTCTCAGCGCTCTAACACCCAGGTTCTGCGTCTGCCATCTGCCGCCGGTGCTGAGTGGGGGGACAGCTCTGAGCTTGCGTCGTCTTCCGCACGCGGCACAGCTGCCCTGGATCCCGGCCGTCGAAAGAGTAGATTTAGATGCATCTGGATTCTGGCATGCCGGCAGCGAGCTTCTAGTGGTTGTTGGTGCTGGTGCTGATGCTGATGCTGATGCCAGATGCATGTGGCAGCCATGCCCACGCCTGATGGTGGGGCGACCAGTCTAGGTAGTGCTCTTGGCGGTCTGGTGGCTTGATCTCGTTGCGGCGTCGTCTCCAGTCTCGCAGGTTCGGCAGCGGCATGTCAGTATGGCTGTCCTACTGGCTATCGCCTTCTCGCTTCCATCCGATGCATCTCCGGCGCAGTGCGGAGGCGCGCCAGCACTTCGCGGGGCGGTGTCGCCTAGGGAGGTAGGGTAGGTAGGTATGTTCGCATGCTCAATCCAAGCAGTGCTATCTTCGGAACGCGCGACTGTTGCCGGCTAACATCAATCGCGTTCGCTCATTTTTGACTTGCATCCTTCTTCTGCTGCGTCTGCCGGAAGATCTGTTTGAGTCTTGCAGCATCGTCCCGAGTCCTGCGAGTGGCGCTTTTATTCTTCGCAAGGTACGCAGTAAGTAAACGAAATGTGGTCTGCCAGGAGGGGGGGAGGGGGTAACTTGAGGATCTGAGGATTTGAACGACGTCACACCTCGGAGGGGCACACAGTTGCGGCGACGCCAACGACGACGAAGCCAGGTAAGAAGCGATTGACTGTAGATTGCATAATTGCCATCCTCTCGTCTGTGTCTACGCATCCGAACGGATGATCGTCATGCTTGGTGCCGGTAATGTCCAGTTCATGTAGAGATGACGGGTTCGTTCTTCGTAGCATAACGGCGTCGGAGGGGCTCAGGGCAGCCCATAGACTGCAGTCGGCATAAGGTACGGTTTTGGGGGGGGTGGATGGGCCATGCCCGCACCTCCGTGCGGCGACGACGTTAATGTCTGTCCCACGCCGGCGGAACCGCGCGCGACCTCTGACGTCTTGTCTGTCTCTGCCGTTGAACGATCCCGCAACGTAAAACCAAAATTTCTAGCCTTTTGCCAGGCCGACTCTTCCCGCATACGTAGCACAAGACGGTTCGCCTCGACCCCCACCCAATATGCGAGACAGGTTCTTGGAAGACCACCTGCCGCACGTAGGTCTTGGCCTGGCCGCCTGCGCCGCCGTGACAACCACATGCCTTCTCCTCCTGCTGCCACCAACGATCATCGCCCCGGCGCCGGCGCGGGATCGGCGCAAGACGGCGCCGTCTCCGAAGTGGACCGTCTTGCCCGCCCTGTCGACGCTCGCCAGAGATGACCTGCCGTATCCGCCCGACGTGCTTCCCGGGGCGAGGGACGTCGCGACGCCGTACGGTAATTTGAGGGTTTATGAGTGGGGGCCGGAGGACGGGGAAAGGGTCTTGATGTTGCACGGGATCGGGACGCCGTGTCTTGCGATGGGGGGCACGGCGAAGGAGTTTGTTGAGAAGGGTTGGAGGGTCATGACTTTTGGTAAGTACTTTGGTTTTTATTTTTGTTTTTATTTCGGTTTTTTGTGATCATATGAGAGCCCAAGGATCATGTGAGTAAAATGTGAGAGCAACTCACTGACGGGTATTTCAGACTTCTTTGGGAGGGGATACTCTGATGCGCCAAAGGATCTGCCCTACGACTCCCGGCTCTACACCACACAGATCCTCCTCGCGCTCGCCTCTTCGCCCATCCGAGGCTGGACGGGCAACGACGCATTTCACCTCCTGGGCTACTCCCTTGGTGGCGCCGTCGCAGCATCATTCGCATCATCGAGCCCCCACCTCGTCAAGTCGTTGACGCTCGTCGCCCCGGGCGGTCTCATCCGGTCCGCGGCTCATGTGGGCTGGCGCAGCAGACTGCTCTACAACTCCAACCTCCTCCCGGAGTCCCTCCGGAGATGGATCATCACCCGGCGCCTCACGCCCGCGCCCTCCAAGAAAGGCGACGTCCCCGAGAAGGAGACGGTCGACGACGCCGAGGAAGAGACGGCGGACTGGGACAGCCTGCGGCTCCTCAACGGCAGGAGGATCGGGGACGTGGTCGCGTGGCAGCTGGGGTGTCATCCCGGATACGTCAGGAGCTACATGTCCACGATACGGCACGCGCCGGTATATGATCGCGCGGACGAGGAGTGGAAGCTTCTGGCGGGGGTGTTGGAGGAGAGACGGGGGACCGGAGGGCCGGGGCTGAGGAAGGGACGGGTGCTGTTTGTGCTCGGAGAGAGGGATGATATTGTTGTTCCTGGGGAGACGGTATGGGATGCCAGACGGGTGCTGGGGGAGGATGCGGTCGAGGTTTTGGTTTTGAAGGGGGGGCATGAGGTTGGCGTTACGAAGGGGAAGGAGATTGTCGGTGGGGTTTTGGCGGCCTGGGAGAGAAAATGAAGATTGGTAGAAGTTCTAGACGTAGAATTAGACGGGGAGATGGATGTAAAGTTAGATGGCGGTTGGTGGATTGTACTCCGTGGGATTGGGAGTTTGTTTGCTTGTCTGGATAAGTAGTAGCACAGACTACATGCATAAGATATCGCGTTTGTGCGTGTGAGTTGAGCTGGAGAGCATCCCCGCGTAGACTGGTGGTTTTTCTCTCGGGCGAACTCGTCCGGGTGAGCTTCTAGGAATGCATTGTCTTGGCTGAGAGATCTGATGTCGCCTCTCCGGGACAGAGTTGCTGGTGGGAATCCAGAATTCTTAGCAATCTAAGCGCTCTTCGATCGCGGGTGTCGAACTTCTTATAACAGACCATGGCTTTTACTTGGAAGAAACGTCATTCCGGCTCAGAGCACCCCAAACATCGCAACGGTGGTGAACCGGCGCAACTGTCAAATTGGGCGTAAAGTGTGTGTATATCCAGTAATGTGTGTATGTTCTACGTATTGGGTGCGTTGAGCGCTCTCCACGACCCCTTTGTGCTGCGCTGGCGCCGCTATCGAGCCCCGCTAAGTCACCTAGGCAGATATGTCAGATTAAGAGCCCTTAGCTTCTATGAGTAGAACCCTATTCTTAGGTAGCTAACTATAACACTAGACATAGTACTTAGGTAGACTCAAAGGCAGAGAGGAGGCTTTCAATTAGTTCTTTTGACTCAATAGGCGAGAACGATTTACAAAGTAACATCAGAAACACTGAGTCGATCTAAGAGGATCTTCATACAGGGATTCGACTCCCCAAACACATCCTCAAGGCGTCTTAGAGAAATCCAGACCTCGTTCTCTAAGTACCTTAGCTTCTCCAACGTCAATGACATTGCACCCGAACTCTCGATCAATTTAATCAAATACTTCTTAGTCTGTATGGGCAGTCGCGTGTGGTCAGGCGAGTTCCTGTTCTGTTGAAAAATGCCGAGAATCTGGTCGCGATATCCAGGGTTTTGCGAGGCTATGATGATGGGGTACGAAATTTTTCCCTCGTCGAGATCTTCAGCAAAGCCCTTTTGCGCAGAATACTCGTCATTCGTGAGATTCATGAGGTCGTCCCGTATCTGGAAAAATCGACCCGTGAGAACACACATGGTGTTCATAGCCTGCACAGCCTCCTGGTTATCGGCGTGCGAGCTTTCCAGCAACATCAAACGCGCCAACAGCTTGAACATGGCACCGGTCTTGCTATCGACCATGTGGATGTAGTCTTCCTCCGTGGGGATCTGAGATTGGAACTTCCAGTAAAGATCCCAACTCTGGCCGACAAAAAGAACATGGAGCGCTTCGAGGAGGGTGCTGAGACAAGACGGGTTCCTGAACGTCGTAGTGTGTTGCACGGCCTGTACGAACATGTAATTGGCGCTGTTGATGGCCTGAGACTGCCCATATACCACATGCGTCGCCGGCAGTCCGCGTCGTAGGAGCGAGTAGTCTTCAATGTCATCCAAGACGAGAGAAGAGTTGTGAAGCAAATCGATGACTTTCTTGATATTCGCCAAAGACTGAGAGTCAACGACGAGCCATAGATCCAACGCCTCGATGAGCAGTGACCGAAGACCTTTTGACGGCATAGAGCAGATGTACGTGATCGGAGCCAGCAATACTCTGTCGCTCTGCCGCGCCCCCTGCTTCTGTTCGGTACTGCCGAGCTTTTCGTCCTCATGATGGTCGCAGAGCCCAATGTCACTGGATGCCGGAGTCTCCCGGGACACGGGACTGAGATTGAAGGCTGTAGGCGACAGATCGCTATGGCAAGACACTTCGTCAGCCTCCATAGGGTCAACGGAGGCCCGTTCATCTTCTTGTTGCCCTTGGTTGTAGCGCCAGGCGTGATGACGGGGACAATTGGCACACCAATAATGGTTGCCTGCCACGATGACACCGCAGACCTCGACGTATTTCCTCAACTCTGGCGAGATTTCGGGATTGCTGTCCATGAATTCGTTCTTGAGTCGAGTAAATGCAGCTTCATTGACCAAAATCTGATGGCGAACAGCTTCTTTGGCTCCGTCGATCGACATAGCCTTGGTCCTCATGAACAAATGCACCGCGTTGACGATTCTGGTGTTTTTGGTAACCAGGGCTTGGTGCCACTCCCGATCCCAGCTCCAGTAATCGTTGGTAAGAACGAGAGCCGTCTCTGCAGCTTGGAAAATGGGGCGAATCCTGTCCTTGTCACGCTCAGAGATCGCGATGGCCATACCGAACTCCACCATACTCCAGAAGGCTCTGAGAGAGTTTAGCTTAGATCAATTTGGGGGAATGCATCCGAAAAAAAAAAACTCACTCCATACCGCCGTTGAGATTGCGAAACTCTAGATACGCTTCGAGATCGCATATGTCATTCACGTCCTGCCGCTCCATGACGTCGAGCCAACGAGAGCGATAGGAGTCGATCATGCGCAGTGCGGCCGGTCGATCAATTTCAATCGCTTTTAAGACACATTCCGAAATGTACCTTTTCATCATCTTTGATCTGTCCGAGGACTTGGCTTGTTTTTCCTGCTCGACGTTATCCACTCTCATGGCTTGGCTGAGATCTTGGTGTTCTTTCACAGCGTCATCATAGGCCAAGTCGTCGCAGAGATCTAAGTCCTTGGTTAAGCACAGACACTTCATTCGTTATCCAAATATTTCGTGCTTACCATCGTGAATATTTCCCATGTTCGCCAGATAGGTAATGATCCCTAGACGCTCAGGCAGCGACTCTGGGAATATGAAAGCGCCCCAATTCCCGACTGGGCTCCATGACGAGCCAGACTTCTTTTCCCATCCGTCTCCAACGTGGGCTTCCCAGTCTCGAACCGAGTCCCTCGTGGCATTGTCGGCTATGTCATTTCTGTGGTGAATTCGAATGGGCAGACTTGTAAAACAACCCGTAGACAAAGCCGCGTCACGGTCGACGGGAACAGAGTATTGCCAAACACTAGACATGACTGCTTCTGAAGCTCTTGTTGTTTTGTGTGTAAACCAGAAGTCTCACAGCTTCTTCTTCTTCTCACTACTGTTTGTGAAACAGAACAACACGCGAGCTTTTGTAAGTGGCAGCAACCTTTTGTCGAGACTCATTGAGTTTTCCAGTCGTCACCAACAATTTTTGCTTGAACATCGCCTATGCGTATACCACCACCGCACATATCGAGCTTGAGCGACTCGGCACATTGTGGAATCGTTCGTGAATCACGTCCCTGAATCATGGAAACAGCAGATACGCAAGCCTGCGCAAGAGAGGGAAAAGTTTGGTCGAGAACGTCGAAGCAAGCGCATCTAGCTTTGGGGCGTACATGTCGATATCGAATCATCTTGACTTCACTGAGCTCTGGATTGCTGATTTGATGAGAGTTTCTGTAATAAAATTCAAACCTACTAACCGATGATCATGAGAAAATGATACCAACTAAGATTGTTTCGGGGTATTTGCGTGCCCGTATACTACTTGTGCTTGTCCACCAAGCGGTCGAGCCGGATATGCCTCCGCAATAGTCACCGAAAGCACAAAGAGTCAGTGATCGTTTCAATGCGTGGCTGGAGGTTCGATCATCTCAAGTGTTTGTAGAGTTGCGATTTTGATTTTTCCAGTAGCATAAACACCTTATGTGTGTTGGACACTGTGTTCGCCGCGAGGTACATCCGTTGAAGTAAGCAGTCAACATCGGAAGTTTGTCCAATTGCCTGGCGATTGCCGGAATAAAAGCGGAGGAAGAACGCGTGGCCTCACTTGTCTGATGAGAGCACACGGCCATGGCATTTCCGTGGATCGCTGATAAGCTCCGAGGCGTCGGCAACAAGCTACGAGGCATCAGCAACCAGGATCCGTAGCCTTTAGCTACTGATTGGTAAGGTAGGTAGTTAATGTGGAAGACCCATGACTCAGTACGTACTGGAAAGAGACTTCAGGGGTGCACCGAACGTAAGTTAGTTGCCTAGCAAGAATAGCTAACCTGTAGCAGAAAGACAGCCGAATCCCCTCACGCTGTACCTGACTCAGCGTCCCAGATCAAAGCTATCAGTACACAAAGTAAAACTATTAGTGCAGTTCCAATATACAGGTGTATTTACGAATACGCTTAAGCTAACTGCAAGCTGGACTGAGTCGCGAGTTCAACGGCGAAGACACTTCACTACCCATCATCGTACATGGATTAGCAAAAGCCATTGCGATAGTTTCTGTCATGAGAACAATGCCACTTCGCACTAAAATGACCATGGATTACATTTTAGTTTGAGGACCGAGTCAAAATGCCAGTTTACACCTTTGATAGGACACTACGCAATACGCTTGCTATTCAACAGGGACTAGCCCAGAATCCCAATAAAACAGCCTCAAACTCCAATCCCGTTATAGGCCCGGTATTGAACGTGATACGGAGCAGCTTTCCATAGGCCAAGCAGTTTAGAGTCTCTCACAAAGTCCTCAGTATCTACGGCTTGCCTCCAGTCGAATGCCCAAGCAAGCTTGGCAATGCAAATCCGTATTTCCATGTAGGATAAATGCACACCAATGCAACTTCTGCTCCCGATAGAAAAAGGCTTGGATGCGTCCCGTTGATCGTTGTCGAACATGGTATGATAGTAAGGGTGATCTGCTGGAAGCCATCGCTCTGGATGAAACTCCTTAGCCTTGTAAAACCATCGCTCATCGCGAGAGGTGACATGGCCAGCCGTAGCAATAACGGTCTGCGCGTTTCCATTAGTCCCTTGCCCCGAGGACCTGCGGAGTTGGAAATTGAACGACAAAACATACCCCTTTAGGAATCCAGATCCCACTGACGTATGCACCTGGACTGACTCTTGGCAGCCCGAATGGTGCGGGGGAAAATACACGCATACCCTCCTCGATGACGGCTTTGAGGTAGGCTAATGACTTGGTACTGTCACCATCAATCTCGTCGCGTGTCTTGAATGTTTGACGAAGCTCGAGCTGAAGCCTTTGCAGGGACTCGGGATGTTGAAGGAGGTAGTGGGTGAGGGCTGAAAGAAACGTCGAGGTCGTTTCAGTGCCAGCTGCGACAAGTGTACTCCCTTGAGCTGCGAAAAAGTCAACGGTTGCCTCGGGGGCCTTGTCACGCAACAAATGGCTGAAGAAATCGAAGCGATCCACCTCGTCGACCTTCCGCAGGCGCTTCTCTGCTTTTGCACGGGTGTATGCCACATAGCGGTTACGCATGGCTTTGCTCCGCTCGTTGACAAGGAAATATCTCACGAGGTCCTGGAAGATTTTGAGGCGGCGGCGTACGATGTAGCCCAAGGCAACCTGGAAACCGCTATTCGCGAGCATGTCGACCCAGTAATTTCCTTGTCCTTTGATGGGGCCCGTTAGCTTGAAACCTGCGATCCTCTCTCGTCAGTTGACTTACCAGACTCGACCGTACCAAGTTCTTCTCCAAACGACAGATCCACAATGACATCGAACGCAAGCCACATGAACCATTGGCTCATGTTCATTCCGCCATCCATGTTTCCCAAGTGAGAGACCTGATCTAGCAACGAATCGATGTGACGGACTACAATGTCGCTCTGCTTGCGAAGAACTGAAGCGCTGAAGCCTGGTGCGAGGCGTTTTCTGATGCCTTGGTGAACATGAGGATCGACCTCAGTGCCGATGGAGCCACCGACATCAGTCTGCACATAGAATGTCGCGAATTTCCTGAAGAATTGTGGATGATTGATGTTGTGCTGTCCATAGATGTTTTTAATCGACTCGGGGTGTGAACAGGAGAGTTCGTTCGGACCGATCCGCACAATATCGCCATATTGAGCATGCAGGGCCTCAATAGCCCAAGGCCAAGTACCGGAGATCCTACAATAGTAAGCACTTGCACTGCGAAGTATCTCGTTTCAACGCACCATTTTCGAGATACCCAAAAATCATGTACACGTCCAGACAAAGGACCTTTAAAAGCCATCAGTCATATAATCAGCACATTTCAGAGTGAATGCTCACCAGGAAAATTAGCCAGAGGGTGAAAATAAATGTTGTAGACAGAAGAGCACAGAAAATACAGGACTCCCTTTCAAGGTCAATATCAAAGTCTTAGACTGGTCAGAGGCTCTTTGCTTACCAGAAGAAACACAAGCGCAGCAGAGTACGCAGCTAGAGTAATGGTGAGGGTCAGCATCTGGAGCGAAGTTCAGGCTTCTCTGAGAAGGGTCGGTATGCGTGATGCTTTGAGCAGCTGCAGATACAGCAGGTGGTCTGGTACTATGGTGAGAATGTGGATTAATATGCGGACGACTGATTTCTAGCACAACCGTTGTTGGTGGAAAGACCTCTTACTATGGTACATCACATTGGACACCTAGGTTATCCGTAGGGACATGGGAAACGATACAAGACCGGGCTGCTGACCCGAGCTTGAATGGCTTCGGGGTGCAGCATATTGCCGGACCAGGGATGATGCCTGCAAGCCACCTTTTTGGAAGTCGTCCCATCATTGATTGATATTCAGACAGACTCACTGGCTGGTACTGGGGTCTTGGAATATCGCCGTACGCCCATGACATCTTGCCGACCGGCACTGCGATGTTTTCTTCGGACAGGTGGTAGGCCTCTTGAAACAGGGAAACAACCATCAACGTGCCTCGGTTCAAGGTGAGAAAACCTCCCGAGCATATAGTTTTAAATTAGTTCTTCGGTGTTACTATTAAGTACATTCCCTGGCACAGGTACCGTGGGGATTACGATTCACAAGCAACTTCAACTCATGACGCCTAGTGGCCAGACATTTGCTCAGAGGAGGTGTACGATAAGTACGAGGTAGAGAGCTCGATTCAAGACACCTCGACAAGGGGTAAAAAACTTTTAGCCTGAAGCCATGGATAGCAACTCATCAGTCCGGCATGTTGCTCGTCGTATGACACGAGTGAATAACCTTAATGGACATCTCAATCGACATGTTCCTAGCCTCTGAGCCGCTGCCTTTTCTGCTTTGATTATCGTTCATTCTTGCAAGCTATCGGTCACAAGCTTCTTGCGCGTTCGGGATTTAAAAGCCGGACCTTCTTGTCTCGGGGCTGGACGCACTGGTCAGGCATCACATTGTACTCTTCAGAAGGACCTTCTGTGAAACACTACTATTTCCACCATTTAGTCAAATCGTTTTGTCGAAACACGCGAACAGAATTGCAAATTGCAACATGTGGGGAATAACCAAAAACACGAATGCCGCTGCGGCCTACGTTCCTCTGGCTTCCGCGGCCTCACACTCTGACAATCATGAAAGTCGATCAAGCCAGGAATCTGATCTGCCCCTAATGGAAAAAGAGATGCAGCCTAGGCCAAAGAATACACGAAGAGGAAAACTCCTTTCAACGGCAAGAGCGTTGATGTCCAACCCTGTTTTCCTCGTCAACTTCTTGGTCCTCCAACTTTCTCTGGGCAGTCTCTACTTCACCTGGCGTCACAGCTACAGCTTCAATGCCAGCTTGAAAGACACGTCCGCTTACTGTAAGTGTAGATCGATCCATTCCATTTGATCTTAGCTCACATACCAAGCACCGCTTTTGGACCGCGTCAAGATTCCCTTGGTGATGCGCAAAAGTTACGCCCAGTACGGCATGGGCGGGCCCGAAATCTGGCGTGCCCAGCCCAGCGAAGAGGTCGACAAGGCATGGGAGCGCGTTACGGCGGAGAAGTTGTTCCCAGTCAAAATTTCCGACATTATCGCCATGCGTCAAGATCCCTCCGTCGTTGTGCCGATGCCAGACAAGTATAACGTGGACGGAGAGACTACGTACATGGCCAAGTCTGCAGTGTTCCACAACATACACTGCCTCGACTATATTCGAAAGGCCGTGTATTACAATCATTACTATCCCAACGGCACTGATGACAACCCATTCCACGAATATCACACAGCGCACTGCATTATGATTCTTTTCGAGCAACTCACTTGCTCTGGCGATCCCGGCGTGTATCTGTTCCGCTGGATGAGCGAGTTCAACCGTCCGATCGCAGATACCAATATATGGCGAAAATGTTGGGATTTTGAGACTGTTTTAGAGGAGCACAATGAGCTGGCAGTCCAGGATATGATGGAAACTGATATTCGGAAGCCCCACGACGCGAAAAGTGTACCGGCTCCCGATGGAGTCATGAACATCATACACAATTACCAGAAGACGCACCCTCATTACAATCCTGGACAGTAGAAAAACCTGAGTTGAATTTACCAATACGAGAAAGACCGTGAAGCGCTCCAAATCTTCAGTGCATGTGATATGCGTAGAGTGAGGGTGAAGTTGCCCATTGATGTGGATCAATCTCCTTTCTCCGCAAAGCTGTAACTTACAAAAAGTTAGCCACCAGCTCACTCATCGCTTGGACCTGGAGGCTTCAATTACCACAAATGGTTTACACTCAGAGGAGCCAACCTTGGTGCATTATATTTGCTCAATACCATAATATTATAGGCACTTGCCATCAAAACACACCTGGAAATTTACATGCTTGTAAATAGCATTGAAGAAACAGCATCATTTTATCGATAGAAAAGCCATCAATGTGGACAGTACCAGTCCACCTGATGAACATGACGAACTTCAGAGAGTCACAAGTATCCGTATTAAGCCCAAAAAGAGATGTGATATTGTGTCTGGATTCGGGAGGTGATAAATTCTTAAGATAAACACATCAATGTACCCGAGCCAAACAACGGAAGCCAGTCCAAAGATAAGAATTGTCCACCTGCTTTTCCCAATCATAGTCTTCAACTGCCTGTAGGTCGAAGTGGAACACAATTTTTGCGAGTGCGAGTCTCATAGACTGCAGCGCAACAGCTCTCCCAATGCACATTCTAGGCCCGAGAAGGAATGGGTTATGGGCCGAGCGCACGTCCCTTTGAAAGACCGACTCTGGACCATCAAACCATCTTTCAGGACGGAAAGAATGAGGCTCGGCAAAATACTCTTGTGACCGCTGAATGGTGTACATATCAGCAGAAACGTTGACTCCTTTGGGTATGTAGATGCCATCGATCATTGCTCCGGGAGACGTCCTGTTGGTGCCCTTACCATTCGCGGGGGGAAACAAACGCAAAGCCTCCTGGATGCAGCCGTTGAGCAGTTGAAGCCTAGCCAAAGCCGTGGCGCCCATTCCTTCAGTCGAACAATGTGCTGCCTTGAGCTCGTCCTTCAGTAGTTTCAGATACTTTGGGTGCCTCATAAGCAGATTCAAAGTCGCAGAAAGTGATGTGGCTGTTGTGTCGTAGCCAACCATGCTGCGATGAGCGATGTTAGCACCTGTGTTTGGCAGTGATCCGCCCTCGAGGACGAGAAAGGAAGAGCCATGACTTACACCAGCAACGAGGCATTACTTTGTAGCTCTTTATCCGACATGCTAATGCCAAGTTTTCTGCATCTCAAGATCGCTGTTAAAAAGTCTTCCCCATCATCTTGACGTTCGATTTCCCTGGATATTGCGCGGTCAGTAGCGAAACGCGTGGGGGTTCACGGGTCCTGACTGACTTTCGGAGCTGAGAGAATGGCAGTATTGTTCCAGAAAGACGGAAAATTGAGGAGAAGATGTGAACACAGCTCTGGGCGATTATATAAATCCCTGGAAAAGCCAAGAAAACCTGTAATGCTTCGAGAACAGGTGCCATCTTGCAAAACGTTGTTTTCAAGCGCTCGAATTTGTCTAAGGAAGATTGGGTTAACCGCAAGTGAGAAACGGCGCATGGGGCAACAGGTATATTCTCCACATACCAAGCTGGCTTTGGGGCAAAGGATGGCCAAAGGAAAGTTCACCGATGATGTCCCAAATTGCGCGAGACAAAAATGGCGTGAGGTCCACGACTGCGCGGTGCTGCGAAGCAAGTTTGATGCCGTGAATTAGACGTTCGGTGTGGCGATGCTGGATTGATTCTTGCGCCCGTAATGATCTGTCCGTGAAAGCTGGCTGCAGGACTTTTTTCAAGCGGTGATGATCTTGAAAAGAGGATGCGGTGAGAAGGTTGTTCGCCGGCCATATGATTTTGCCCATCATTGCCTCTAAAGTGCCTTCTTTGGTAAAGAAGTGACGTTTCTTTGAAGAGGTTCTCGGCCCGTGGATGGCACTTTGAGCCTCCACTGAGGCGAATGACACTTCGACGGGGGAGATCCGGACGACAGGGCCTTCGGGATTAGTTTGTAAAGACAGCTTCGATCTTGCACTGCTCAACTCACCGTATTTGCAATGCAATTTCTGGACATCTCTGTTGAGTGTCCCATTACGGACCGAGGACATCAGCCAAAACTGAGAATATGTCAGTCAAAGTCTTCTTTTATAGCTGATCCCGAGCCTTCTTCTCACCGGCGTAAGTTTGGCTAAAGCTGGCCCTGGAATATGGGCGATTGGGCCAATGTGAAAGTTGTAGAGCACCCAAAATGCGGTGACTACGACCAACTGCTTCACTGTCAGTGTTTCCAAACGATATCAAATCAACGGTTAACCCACAGCGCTCAGCAGGAATACGGGCGTTAAAAGTGTGTTAAGTCTCTCAAGGATGCTATCCATCATAAAGATTGAGTTCATACAAGAGCCAGTCCCCAACATTGAGACAGTCAAATGGTAAGAAAACATTGTAATCGATTCTCCGAAGACACTGAGAGTAAGGCGATGCAGTTGCTGCGAGCGAGAAAGACCGACGGGCAAAACCCAGGTGATCCACGTGATACTAATAGCAGGACCATATGGCAGATTTTCCTGACTCAAAACAGCCAAACATTACTATCTCGGCTGATTTACTTCTCTCAACAGCTGGTCACAGTTTAGTTTTGGCATGAAGTTGATAGATCGAGAAGCCTGCAGGGCTCAACTAGCGGACTAAGCTATCCTCCATTCCTCGCTCGTGCGCCAGAGGACATTTCATCCCAACCTACTTGTCCTCATAGACTATAGTCCTCCACTACTAATATATTTATGGATAATCCTTGCGAGTATATCCATGAAGTGGGACATACTTTCCTCGCTGTGGAATCCTTGATTGTAGCTTAGCGTAAAGCTGGTTCTTTCCCTGAAGGTGTAACAGTATACACCAACAGCTGACGTGCAATGTCCGAGGGTTAGCCAAAAATCAGCAACCTCGATGTTCCCGGCTGGTGATCGTAGCCACTCATCTAACTTTCCCAGTCCACTATATTCCACTTGAGACTGATTAGTTGCTGGAATAGAGCCTTGACGAGCTTCTTCATGCTTTCCACGCGTCAACTCCTCCAAGCACTCCAACATCTGAAGTGAGTCCGGGTCTTGATTAAACCTGATACGTTGCGTTCGGAGTTGAGTCGCGGCATCCATCAGTGACTGAGGATTATCAACGAACGCAGGGCAGGAGAGAAAGTAAAGCGTTGAGGCATGCTTGTGGATGTCCTGGGCCATGGGGAAAGCTTTTCTCGCATCAGTCGTAATTGCTCCCAGCCAGTTGCCCTCTTGGAGGCCGCCATGCTCCTTGGTCGCAATGATCACTGCGGCGTTCATCACATCGTTCACGGACAGCTTGTGGGCTCTTGCGATCTGAGTGACAGCGGCAGTGTTCACATCAGACAGCACAAGCCGTCTCGTGCTCACTTCCTTGGCGGCGGGACCCGGACGGTCCGCATTGATGTAGATCGCCTTGGAAGCCCTAGCTTTCCACTGTTGAAACAGCGCTGCCGCCTTCTGTCGAGCTCTCGGTGTTGCCGGTGGGATGTCGGCAACTGTTTTCAAGGATGGTGAGAGACGATCTCCTTGGCCCTCAAACGATGGTTCGGGTGGGTCGGACATGTATTGGCAGAGTATGTCCAGTAGCATAATCATTCCGTGAGCGTCGGCATGTTCGTGAGATGCGCAGAGCATGATTTCTTTTGACCCGGGAAGGAAATGAAGTCTCATTCCTGGTGATGGTTGGATGGTTGTCGAGAATCGTTGAGCAGATTCAACTGACTCGTGAACAGTAAACGTGGCCCGGGTCCACGCGTGAGTTTCCCTTATTGCCAAGGAGGAGAAGACCATCTGGTTGCCGACAGGACACACAGCGATAGATGGGTGCGCGCACCGAAGAGCGATCCATCCATTGAGGAGTCTTGACTCAGCTTCCCGAGCAGGAAAGTCATACCCGAGCGCAACGGAAAAGATCATGTAATAGTTAAGGTGACCAGGAACGCCATGGACTTGTCGCATCACAAGCTTTTCTCTATTGTCTTGTCCTCGAATGTATTTTCCTTCTTCGGAGGAGAAGCTCCAATGAGAGGGGTGTGAGTCCAGCTTCGAGTCGTATGACATTGTGTACAGCGAAACGTGAATAGGATCGGAGTGTGTGATATCCAAGCTTAAGTCTGGTGATAGTAGAACACAGGCTCGGTTCAGCTTTTTGTGGTCGCTGTCTGCGGATCAAACAAGCTTTTTGGTCATTCATGGTGGAAAGAAGGTATCTGCCAGTGTCCATGATCTTCAGTGGTCATTGGCCTGTCCCTGCAGCTGTAGAAGAGTTTGGCTTTCTAAGAGTTTTCCCCGCGAACACAGTGCAACTTCCCCGGGCTTCTAGAAGACGAAGACAAATCGGATGGTTTAAGGTGTATTTGAGCAGACTTTCAAACCCGCAGACCTCGGATAAAATTTAAGCTTCTATCAAATATTTCTACGGGCTTGAAAATATCCGATCGAGACAATGCTACATTCTAGAATGTGCCGAATTTCCTACTTTGGTTGAAAAGAGCTTCCATTTTGCGTCAATTTTGCTTCCGTCTCAAGTTGACTCTCTTCACCGCTTGTATTAACTTCCCCTCTTGTTGGATTAGTTGACGGACATATAACCATACTTTGCAAGGGGTAATAGACCCGCCTGCGGATCGTTGAAGTCAAGTTTTTCGCAATCGGCAAAGGGACCAACTCAATGAAGTGCCGCGTCACCTTCAGATTGGGATTAGTCTCCAGACCGTCCGCTTTCTCTCAGTCCTACCGGTTATCACTGATTGCTCTCTCCTCATTCCTCGCTTCTCACCGCAAACACTCTTCGTCAGTGATACCTTACTTCACGCATTTTTCAGACACAATGTTGGTCAACGTCGTGATCGGGTACGACTTTTTAGAACGAATGCCGTTTAGATTGCGGCAACAGCAGTTCTCAGCTGGCACAATCTCGTTTCTGGGTATAATAGCATCACTCGTTTGCCTGGCTGGCTTTTATACTGGACTCAAACGCAAGCGCAAACACGACATACCTTATGTCGGGCGAAAAACAGACAGCGACTTCCGAGAAGCATTGCATGAAGGCCGTACTATGGTTTGTTCGAAACCTTTTGTCTCCTGCGACTACTTCAAGGGCGTTGCTGACAGCCAACTATAACATCAGTATCCAGGCAAAGCCTTCGCCCTTCTATCCGAGCCACTAATAGTCATATTGCCTCAGAGGCTGATCAACACTCTCAAATGTGCTCCAGAGACGTTGATTTCAGCAGATAAAGAGGTGCGGCGCCGTGGGTTGGGCCAATACACCGATTTAGGCGTCCCCATGCCGGAGATGTTCAACGCAATCAAGGTCAACCTCACTCGCCATATTCGTGATTTTCTACCCCCGCTTCAACAAGAGGCTTCGCACATATTCGAACAGAATCTTCAATTTGATGAGGGCGCGATGTGGAAGCAAGTGACGGCATTTGAATTGGTAAAACGGATCGTCACTTTCATGAACTCCGTCGCATTTGTAGGCATAGATCTTGCCCGGGACAGAGAGTGGCAAGAAGTTGCATACAACTACTCCAGTGAGCTCAGAAAGGCTTTCGATGCCTTGCAAAAGTGGCCGTTCTGGCTTCGGCCGTTTGTTCACCAGTTCATATTCAACAAGATCGGCTTTTCCGCAACGCCTCGTCGGGTTGCAGCCATGTTACAGCATTCAGTCATTGGCACCAAACCCACCGCTGGCTATACATTGACGACTTTCATTCGGCAGCGTCTCGGTCCTCCCAGATGTGACGACGAAAACTTGCTGGCAAGAACTGTGCTTCGTGTGGTTCTTGCTAGCTCAGATACAGTTGCGCAGGCGTTGACAAACGCTCTCTACGATATTGCCTCGACACCAGGCTGCGAAGAGATCCTCAGGGAGGAGGCATCACGTGCCGTTTCTGAGTCGAACGGAGCGTGGGATATGAATATGTTGAGAAAGCTGACCAAGTTAGACAGTCTTCTTCGAGAGTCCGCCAGAATATATGCCCCTTTTCTCGGTAAGAAAGCAGACATGCTCAGATGGAAATTTGACTGACGGTTGAATCAAAGTGGCTATGGGCCGGATGACATCATCGCCAATGTGCTTGGAAAACGGCCAGATCATACCAGAAGAAACGACCGTATACTTCGATATGTACGGCGCGCATCGATCATTGAACGAAGAACTTGCAGAGGACATGGAAAAGTTCGATCCTTTTCGGTTCAGTAGAATGAGAGAAGTCGAAGCAGCCCCAAACAAATACTTTGCAGCAACTACTGGTCCCAATAACCTACCTTTTGGACACGGATCTCACTCGTGCCCGGGTCGGTTCTGGGCAGTAGCGGTGATGAAGGTCATATTAGTACACATGTTGCTAAACTACGACATGCGTCTTGAACCTGAGAAAAGACCACAAACGAGCTACCGAGGTATAGCAGTACTTATGGATAGGAATGCGACCCTGTATATTAGACGGAGGCAAGATTCCGACGAATAAGATTCTACTGGCGGGTTTTCTCAGATCATTGTCAGCGTTAAAATGATATACCACCTGCCTTCAAGACCTACCTTCGTGGGCGAGAGGGAATGGTATTGCAGCATTCAAATCATGAACATTCATAAATACTTGGTCAATCGACAAATACTGAGACAACTCATGACATGAGAGCAACCAGTCCAACCTTGAAAGCATTGATTGTCAACATTCTTCATGTTCTACAGACTCGCTCATGGTCCGTTTATTGGACTATGAGCGCGTCAGACTCTCTGCCGCCCTACCAAGGCCACTGCCTTCCTACCTGTTCACTTGCAGTACCGCAATCTACCGCTTCAATTACAAGACCACTTTGACCTATGCTTCAGTACATGAGTCATCGGCATGTGAGACCATCGCATGGCATCTGAAGTATCGGGGGTTCGGGGAGTAATGAGCTGCGAAACTCGTTTCGGACAATTGGTCTGGTCCCAGTGAGTAAAGGAACGTCCGTTAAGGTCCGGGTAAGGTTCACGCTAGCTGTGCTTCGATTTGAGTTTCTTATCGCTCGAGGGTCAAGGAACTCCCCCAAATCGAGGCTTAGTATGCGCGGAGAAGGACGCAGACAGAAGCGGCGGAGGCGAGCTCGAAAGTAAGACAGGGGTTGCGTTCCACCACATACACAGGAAACGATAACCGGCGGCAGAGTATTCGAATTGCATCGAACATGAACCATGCCTTCCGCCTCCCGTTCTAGCCGGGATTCTGAGGCATTCCTGCAGATTTGAGACAGGCGCCTCTAAATTTCTTTTGTTCTTTTGCTCGTTTGCTCGTTTACTCCAATGCCACTGAGTGTTATGATCTAAGGCTCATATGAGATACGATTACAGCAAATACTTTGACCACTGAAGTTTCGTCAGAGGTATTTACGACGCATATATCGCGATTTCAGTACAACCACAAAAGATTCAAAAAACAAAAAAGAACACGGATGTAAACAAGCCAGCTTCCTTTCACGTGGAGGCACTAAAGCCCGACTTGGGAAAGATGACGAAGGTGATATCCAAACGGGCCTCTGAATTCCTTTAAGACAAAATTAATCTTGCACAGTTCGGGGCTACGGTTACCGGCTTAGATCTCAATAAGATATCAGGTAAATAACCCATTTACTGCTGGAAAAACTTTGAATACTCATCTTGTGGACAAAAGATGAAGAAATGTCGTACTTGAGACATCTTCTGTGGCAATACAAGCTTTTGATTATCAAGAGACAGCCTTGTTTGGAGTCCGTCAAGCGATGGATTCTGATTACCATGCTTGATCCTGAGGCTGAGCCGTAAAGCCCAGATCTTTTCTTGAAAGATTTCCATCCCGAAGCAGAGTGTTTCCTTGTAAGCAGCGCAAAGCCTTCACACAATGGTCGGTAGGACTGACTTCAAAAATCAGAAAGTCCGAGGGTAACTGGCGTTCCTGGAGCCGAGAACGTACATGTCGTTGGTAAAGGATATATTGGTGATCACTATGGTCTCAAGAACGTGAACCTGAACACGTCGTTCTCATGAGTCATACGAAAACTAGGAGCCTCCGCTTCTAGCCACAGATCTCGAAATGGGGCATGTGCGATTCCAAGGCTGGTATTTTTATGCACCTATGTATAATCGCCATCCCCCGATGTTTACGGCCTTTCATGTCATCAAGTTGCCAACCGGGCCCGATGTCAAAATCCAATGGGATGATGGATCAGGGCAAGCGATGTCATCGACCCCAGGAATCACACCCTTCTTCTGCTGCTCGCAGCTGTACGGGGCCTGCTCACTGAGTCACCCACGAAGAGAGGCAAGTTGCGGACCGCAGCTGGGTCGAGTATGCTGCGCTGCCGTATGAATGGAACCGTAGTTGCAAAGTGGTGCCAACTGGTCTCGGCTTAGTCACTAGTGAGTCAAGGAAAAGAACTTTCGGAAGAACAGGTCTATGCAATGGGAGCTGATTAAACTAGAATAAAGTTGACGTCTTTTCTTGAAATAAAAGAGGTCCTAAGGGCAACTTCTGACTCTTTTCTAAATTCTCTCATACACTACCTAATAGTATGGGTTATCCACAGACTGGTCGACGATCATTTGTCGTTTAGACTAATGCAGCGAAGAAACTCTTCTTACGCTCCCAGCCTGACTATAAGCCTAGAGTTATTAGCGATCTCAAAGATATGCGCAGATTCCCTTTAAATCTCCAGTCCCGGATACTTAAGCTTGAGTATCCTGAACCCTCTTGAGGAAGAGGGCGATGTCCTTCTTTGGGAACCTTTTGCTACACGTTCGGCCATGAACAAATATATCATGAGATGTCGACGATTCTTTCTTGGCTATCGACGCAGCCAATGAACTACTGGATCCTGTACAACCGGCTAATACGCCCTCGTAAAAGAGACCACACCATCCTTGTCGAGGCTATCCTATGTCTGGGCGCGCCAACTGCATCTTCCAGTCCCGAATCCTTTGTCACTCCTGCCATCACGTCTCACACGGCCATAGGCGGTGGGCCTTATGCAAGCTTTATTGTGCTTCCACCCTACAACTGAGCATGAGCTGCAATGCTCTCTTCGATACATACGATATCCCTAAGCAATTCCTCGGCGCTTTGGTATTTCCCCGACCAGCATTTTGAGGTAATGTCGGAGCAGATATGCAAATCCTGCGGAAAGTTGCCTTGGGCAAATCTGTCCTGCACCTTTTCATACCATCCTTCTTCGCCATCTTTAATGTCAGGGTAAACGGTATGACCCTTGATAATAAAGTAAATAGTGCATCCTAGAGCAAAAAGATCTGTCTTTATGGTTGCGTCGAAAGGGTCATCGCGGGGGCAGTAGAATCGACATGGTTCGCTGCTTCCACCGTCCAGCAGTACTGATCCATCAGGAGACAGCTGCTTTCCTTGAAAGTCTGACAGCTTAACATGAAGCTCACCATCTAGGAGCAAATTGGTAGGTTGAATGTCGCAGTGGAGAAGGCCTCGATTGTGAACTCTTGCAACTGCCTCAGCAGCCTCGCGACACCAGGTCAGTCGTCTGTGCATCGAAGGGGGCGGGCTTGCGAGTTCGAGTATATAATCAGCCAAGGTTCCGTTGACAGCACGCTCCAGTAACAAGCCGACGTCAGAGGTGCCCTTTAATTGTATGATGCGCTCGTGTGGCCCGGCAATTTCGAGAAGTTTTCCTTCTACTTCAAGTCGGCTCATGTCTCCGTTGCACGCCAGAGGATATTTTAAAACAGTGTAGTCATCGACCTCACCAATGAACGCACTGCTTCCTGAAGCGATGACCCGTTTGACCCCGGGCGGGCAGTAATATCGATAAATTGTTACTTCGGTGTCTTCCGTCATGTTGAGTCGAATAGAGTAGGTAGGCGTCCTTGTTTGGAAGTTCGAGACTCGGCGACCATGAAACTTGAGAGAGAGAAGAAGGGAAATCGAAAGGATCTTATACATGGGCAAGATGGTCCGTGCGGCGAGTCAAGGGATGCCCAGCATACACATAGCAATCAATTCAGCATGAACGGCGTCTCGTAGTGAAGGACTCAAACAATTCAGCAGCCAGCTAATTGCAAGTTTAAAATTGTCTGACCGATATAAGCCTAAGATTCGCCGCGAATCTGGATACCAAACAAGGTTACGTACTGCCTACTAGAGATTTCGCCCCTGTGCAGGCACCTCCATTCAGCAGCTCCGGCCCTTACACAAGGAAGATATTCAGTGTACTAGAACGTGGGTCTTTCTACCCGATGTGTCAGATTCTGGAATCACACATAAAACACGACGGCCGTGAAAGCATACTACCTTCAGCACTTGGGGCAAATATGTCCTGGAGCCCTAATGGTCGAAGTTCCCAGGTGCACGTCTTTGTATCCAGTGCAACTTGGGCTTCCAGGCGCAGCGCAATGGACAAGTGATGTATCGGTCTTAATATGCTTCGGCGTAGCAGTACAGTTCTGATAGAGCTTATTCGTCGTTCGCACCCACTGATGATCGAGTCGTTTTCAAGGGCTAAAATCGACGAGAAGGAGGATAAAACAGTCTTGATATGTCCTGGTTATCTTCATGAATACCAGGTAGAGCCAACAGCGCCCTCTTATGTACAATCCGGGAAACGAGAAGTAAGGTGGTTCAGTGGCCCCAAGCTGGAGGAACACTGGCAATATACTAGTCAGTCAATTAAACGACAAGTCAAATTCGTTGTAGTAGTTAGTTCTTACTGGCGAATTGGCAAGCATGCGCAGTGGCTAAAGGCTGCATGCAAGAACCTCAAAATCCCGTAACACCCTATTTTGATTGGAAGTGAACAGAACATGTACCTTAGTTGGCAACCTCGAAGCGCACCACTAGCGTTAGCTGGACACGGTTGTGTTGTGCCGGGATCTATCATCAATACTCTATATAGCTAAATCCCCAGAAGGCAGTAACGTGGACGTTGCTGGTCGTGCATGCTATAGCCTGCTAAGCGCCCGGTATCTAGCTGGATCCTGCGGACAACTATTTGTGGTGTGGGCTGATCCCTCTCTTATGCTGTTGGTTTCTTCTTTGCCGCCAAGAGTTCCACTTGCATTAGTGCTGGATTCACGGCGCTTTGTGTGGTACCTATGTGCAAGGACGTAATCACTGTTAGTTATCACACAGAGACAGGAACTCATGTCACCTCAATTCATGTCCACGACGACAGTTCTTGGAAGGAATTCCCGTCCCGCAACGCCGATAGAGGAAATAACTGGAAACCCCAGCTCTAGAAGTCTTGTTTCGTCATACACAGAATTGACGGGGACTTTGATCTCAAGCATGAACTGCACAAAGCCTCTTGAATTGTACCAGGATAGTGGTATCTAGGCCCTGATTGGCTTATCCAGATTGGCTTATCCAGATTCAGCGAGCCCCTTTCCCGCTCACCAAGCTCCTAACCACATGGCATTCTGACCATGAGAGCGACAATGCAGCGAATAATACTGAGGCAACCTAACTACTTGCCTGGTCAACTAGGCGGAAGACTCCCTCACCATGTTTTTCGAGTCAATTCATGCCATTTTCAATCGCGCAAGACCGCCTTCGCGAGGACGATGTCGAGCCGGATTCGCGCCTTCCCAAGCGAGGGTTTCGTTAGACTTCCAGTACACAACAAGATTGACGAGGAAACGGTCCTAAACTATCAAGCCGAAAAGTTCTATCCCGTGAAAATTGGTGAAGTGTTTTGTTCTAAGTACCAAGTTGTCGCGAAGCTAGGATTTGGTACCACTTCCACTGTCTGGCTTTGCCGAGATCTTAGGTATGTGTTGAGGTTGCCCTTGTGCTCTTACCGTTTGCTAAAGGCAAGGCGTGCTGCAAAAAAAGGACGGATGATTTTTATTCACTAAAAGTCTGCATCACTGGGGAAGATTCTACCAATGAGGTGACCATCTCCAAATACATTAAGTCAATTGACGTCGACCATCCCGGCAAGGCATGGCTGCGAGTGGCATTGGACGATTTCCAAATATCAGGACCACATGGATCTTATCAGTGCCTCGTCTTTTCCCCACTTGGTTTAACTTACACAAAATTCCGAACTTTGTTCCCAAACAACGCCTTGAACAAGGATCTTTTACAGCAAAGCCTGCTTATGATCTTGCAGGGCCTAGATTTCCTGCACCAGGCCGGCATTGTTCATACTGGTATTTTTCAATCCCGGGTTACTGTTTCTGAAGCTGAGAAATTCTCTAGACATGTCGCCGAACAACGTTCTTCTTGGAATTGAAGACTTCAGCATATTCTCGGAGGTAGAACGGGCGGAGATGCAAAATCCATCACCACGCAAGATTCTAGATGATCGCACGATCTATCTATCTCACGCAATGCCAGTGACAGGAGGCGCCCCGGTCATCACGGATTTCGGTGCAGCGCGCTTGGGGAATCCCGGACAGAAGCATTCTGGCGACGTCATGCCTGGTGTTTATCGGGCGCCCGAGATCATACTTGGCATGGAATGGGATTCCAAAATAGACATATGGTCTGTTGGAGTCATGGTAAGCAGATAAAACTCCAAACATCTCTCGGCACATGTCCTGACATGCGCAACTCAGATCTGGGATATTTTTGAGGGCGGTCGTCTTTTTCGTGCAATGAGAGGTGGACGTTTGCATGACGAACAGCATCTTGCGGAAATGGTTTCTCTCATGGGTCCGCCTCCAAAAGAGTTCTTACAGCGAAGTAGTAATTCCTGCCAGTTCTGGGACAATGAAGGTAAGCCTAGCCATGGAACATCATCTATCATTCATCCGGGTGATGTGTCTCATCGACTTTTGCAGGCAAGTGGACCGCTGTAACGCCGGTTCCTGAACAGACACTCGAGGGCCGTGAGAATCGTCTGAATGGTAAGGACCAAGCGCTGTTACTCGCCCTCATGCGGAAAATACTGCGGTGGGACCCAGAAGAGAGGCCTTCAGCAGAGGAGCTCTTTGAGGACGAATTTTTGACCCAATGTCATAGTCGAGGTGTGCAGCAGAAGGAAACAAGCTGATGTCATAAGTTTAACTGTTTCATCTGCGAATACCAGGCTAAGCAGCTTTGAAAGGGGTTGTTTTATCGTCGTTTGTAAGTAAACAGTAAGTTGCAACAGGTGACACTTGTCATGCACAAAACTCGACATCAACATCTGCTCTCGGCAAACGGAGTGCCCCTCAACTCCTCGGTTGTGCTTTACTGAGTAAAGTCGTCGTTTCCCTGCATCCCCTTCTCATCAAGAGCTATTTCATGATATGTGTCGAGATATTGACCTACCAGGGAGAAGGGAGGAGCTGCTTCTCAGACTCTTCCTTACAAGGACCAAGAACGGCTCGTGGTTGTTCATCGGCCCCCCTCGATCGTTGTTCTCCCTGAACACCCTCCGAAAGCTGCCGAGATCCTCAAAACTCATGACGAGGAGACTCTTGACATATTCAGAACGTACCTGCATACTTTTGTCAAGCAGCATCTGCACTGCACCTCAGACGATAAGCTGCCGTTCACCAAGAGATGAGTTGGTCTAAACAAGGACAAGTCCATTGGCACTTCTGCCATGAATATACCCCTCCTGCCTCCTATAGTAATTTGCCCTCCCTTTGCCGTACTCTCGGATTCACAGATAACTTTACCACTATTCGCGACCTGTGCGACATAGTTCGGGCCGGCGTCTTCCTCGAAGAGTCTGCTGTTCTATATCTCTCTCACTGTCCCCACGAGACTAACAACATGCTGTGGCACGTTTATATCTATGATTTCTTTAAGTACGGCGATCTGGACGCCCTAGTGAGAGATAATATAATTAAGTGCGGAGATGTATGGTTTGACCTAAAAGACTTTTCGCTCATCTTGGAAGCCATCGAGCAGCGAAAATTTTGATGATTCCGTTATGGTTGATTTTCAGGATGTGGACGACATCCTCGAAGAAAAGAACTTTGATTTCATTCTTGAGCAGCAGACAATTAAAATCCCTGGGCTTGCCCCAACACCTTCAAGCCCTTAATCGCTAGTTAACTCAAAGCGTAGGGAGCAGAAGGCGGTGACTGGTTCTTGGGAGGATTTTATCGACTCAGATGAAGTATCCGAAGCCCCACCTGATCAGGAGAATCATCCTTCGACCACTGGTAAAGGACCTGTCCCCTTCGTGGTAAGCTGGGTTGAGGATAATGACAAGAGTTTTATTTAAGTTTATGAGGTATTGGAATAGTATTATAGGCATATTATATACTATATATGCTATGAAATCCGTTCCCTGCCTTTCCCTAAAATCATTGCCGTTGTTATTGTCGCAACTAACATCATCACCAACAAGGTCTTGGTCATAAGATCACTCAAGGAGAGGTATGCTATTATTGCCTTGTGTAGGCTTGATTCTAGCCAGCAAAGATAAGTTGCACATCTTCCAAGGAGGGTAAGCAAACATCTTGTCGGCTTGAAGAGGGGTGAGAATGTGTCCCGTTGCAGTGCTCTGTAGAATGTCTTAGGGTCATGAACAGAAATAAAAACTCTGAGTTATATAGCGCAATAAAGCTGCAGTGACAAACAGGAAGGCAGCAAGGAAAGCATGAAAGGAATGTAGTAAGCAAGCGATTAGTTAGCTGGTCCTCGGGGCTTTATCCAGCAGTGAATCAGCAAGGCTACTGTCGTTTAACAGACCAAAAGGCCTCGGACGTTTGGGAATCTTACTTTTAGCTGAAAGAGCAGTCATGAACAGCCAAGCCAAGAGGCAGTTAAAGCAAAGGCGCTGTTAATATTACGTGATTGGCGTCAGCGCTCGGTCTATTCTGCCCCATCTTCATTCCCATCTTGAGGCATCAAAAGGCGCAGTCTAAACCCAGTGAGAGGGATCAAGTTACTCTAGATGGTGGGCCTGGTTTCTTGACTTTGCCTTAGGGTGGGGGGTAGTACCGCGTCCAGCTATTTATCCGGGAGACGCATGGGAATCCATAGTCCAGATTCACTACAGAACGAGCGAGTGGGCCAAAAATGCCAGATTATCCTGAACAGACAAAAGCAGATGTAGATATGGAAGAGATTAGGTCTCTGTTTGGGCACCTGATCTGGGTTGTGACCAAAAGTTCCTGCCCTTTGTGACCAAGAATTGACTGCTATAAGTGATTTTGTTTTCTCTTTGTTTTTATCACACAATAATATTTACAATGACAGAATGGCTTAACTTGACTTCACCTTGACAAACTTACCCACCCGGTTGCCCCTTCCCGTTCTAACGACAACTCAACTGAAGCGAACCATAACCACAACCTCACCAAACCAGCCTCTTCTCACACGCCCAACCACTTCAAGTTCGCCAGAGTAGGCTTATATGAAGCAAGAAAAGACTCAAAAGCATCCTGAGTGTTTCGAGACGATATTCCACCAAGCTCTTGCAGTTGCTTGCTATTGATCTCCGCCCTTCCAACCAGCAAGATGTGCACCTACATCTACACCTTCCACAAGGACTGCCGCCACAAGCAGTACCAGAACACATTCAAATGCCTCTCAGCTAGAGGCAGCTCCCTCTTCCAGTCATGGCGAAGCATTACCCTCGACCATACGATCCACCTTCCCGACCAGCAACCGGAGCAGGTTCCCCATGCCATGTGCGACGGCGATATCAAGAATGCGATCCGGCCCGTCCCCGGCCGTTGTCGGAATTGTATCCGCGAAGAAAAGGAGCTGAAGGATTTGCTTGGTGAGTAGCCTGGCTGCCCGGTGGGTGGGCGACACATCGGAGCTGACGACAGGTATAGATGATGCCCGGCGAGCTCGAGATGACACACTTACGGCGGCGGGAGTCCGAACCAGTGTTCTTGGTCTGCAGAAGCTTGTTGCCGCGACGAAGCCTTTGGACTTGGATGATTAAGAGAGCGCGTCGTCAGTGCCTTAGGCGCATCATCGGAACTCGACCTTGAAATCATGTCGAGCGCTCGCTGTCGAGAAGACGGCTAGGAAAGTCACAATAAGTCAAAGTCGAGGTATTGAGAGATTCACTTAAAACAACAAGCATCAACAAGTATAAAGCTAACACTGCATATGGGGAGACACCAGTTGGTTTTCAGGATGCAGGCTGACAGATGCGGATGGATGTCACAAGGACGAAGGACGCGGGGCATTTCACGTCTGGGCCGGGGTTTCGGAGCAGGGGTGGCCCCATATTTCCCATTTGGAGAGCCAGCTTTCCGGGCAGGCAGGACCGTGACGTTGGACCGACAGGCGAAGTTGGAAGGAGGGGGATCGGCGGTCCATGCTCTTTTGGAACGCGGTGGTGGTTCTTTCCTGTCTACATTGGCTGCCTCCCAGCCACTGCCATTTTGAGCTTTCAGACACTGACCGGCATGCCACCTTCTAGAGGGACACTAATGAGACGTCAGAAGCAAAGTTTTTTCTTCTGGAAAATATCGACTGGAATTTTGGATCAGATGGCCATGCCGTACCTTACCTAGTTCCCAGCACCACGTTCGGGCCAAGCATATTGGCATGCCCTGCTCTTCAAAGGTGGGTGGCCAGCTGCAGCACCTGACGCTTGGGGGCGCAAATGGAGCCATCTGCGGTAGCGAGCGCTGTCATGCTGATGATGTATGTACCTTAGCCTGCTTCACTAACGAACCGCATGAACGAGATGCCTCAAGCTTCATTTCGAGCTGAGTCGGCATGTTCGTCCCGTCCAGTCCAGTTCATGCCAGCAGCCAATATGTGATTTAAAGGGTCCAATAGCTGCTGCGTGGATTCCTGGGGGCATTGACAACGTCTGGTAAGATGAACTCAATTGCGGGCTCGGAGAAGTATCCTCTTTTGCTGAAGGATGAGGCCGGGTGCTTACCTTACACTACTATGTACAGAGAACTGCGTCTGTAGTGTAGCACCTACCCCGACCTCGCGTCGTAGCGATGGATCCTGCACCAACACCAACATGAACATGACCGACACCGACAGACGTTAGCGAGCCTCGCCCACCCACCCCCCATCTTCCAGGTTGCCTGCCCCATCTACTCATCCACCCATACATCATACATCATACCCTTAACTGCCAAATCGCCAACTTCGCAGAATCACCACCTGCTCTCCAAGTGCCATTGCTTTTACTTGTCTCGCTCCCTCACATCTCGTTTTCGTGGTCCATATCGCATGCGTAATCAATAATCGACACCCGCGCTATCGCTCGAAATGGCTAAAAAGGCGCGCCAGAGGATCAGCTACGGTATGTCCGTAACCGCCGCTCGTGTGCCGTCCGCGCTCCCGTCGCATGTCTCCCGAAGTCCACGACGCAACCCCGCACGTCCACACGTTCGAGCGCATCAAGCAGCTGCAGTGCAGTCAGTCGCAGGACTGTGGTCTATGCAGTACTCCCAAGTCATCAAGGCAAGCTTGCTAATCGGCATATTGTCGCAGTCCTCGAGCTCCCGGCCGGTTCTCAGGGCGGTGGTCACAGACTCGGCGTAAATGGCCTCGCCGTCGACAAGGACAACGCCATCCTGTAAGAAACCGCGACGCGACTCCCGAGATCCGAAACCGCAAACCTCCCGACAGTCACTGATAAGCCATCCTGGCGTACAGATACTCCGGCGCTCGCGATGGCTTCATCTGCGCATGGGACTTGAATCTCGATCTCAACGCTGGCGCGCCCCAGCCCGAAAGGAAACCCAAGACCACCTTCCGCTCCCAGACCCAGGCGCACATGTCCTGGATCAACGATATCGTCCTCGCGAATAACAATTCCGCTGTCGTGACAGCCTCCAACGACTTGACCGTCAAGGTCTGGCGTCCACACTCCGAAACGAACCAGATTGCAGACAAGATTGGTGAACATGCGGACTACGTCAAATGCGTTGCAACGCCTCCAGGCGGGTCAGTAAACTGGGTCGCCTCGGGTGGCTTTGATCGCAAGATATACCTGTGGGATCTGAACGGTGGTGGAAAGACGCTCGAAATCGACACTAGGGGCGATGAGGTTGCAGAGAAGGGCTCCATTTACGCTCTGAGTGTTGGCCACAACATTATGGCCAACGGCGGTCCCGAGTCTGTCGTGCGCCTGTGGGATCCCCGATCCGGCAAGAGAGTAACCAAATTCGTTGGTCACACAGATAACGTCCGCGGCGTTCTACTGAATGAGGCTGGCGACAAGGTCCTAACTGCTAGTTCTGACCACACCATCAAGTTGTGGAGTGTCACTGCTGGACGTTGTATGTACACTTTTACCATGCACGAGGACAGTGTCTGGTCGTTGTTCTCGGACGACCCTGAACTAGGCACCTTCTACAGCAGTGACCGTTCCGGCTTCGTCGTGAAGACGGACGTGCGCGGAAGTCTCGAAGACCTGGACGAGGGTCTATCAGTCGCCGTCGCGCATGAGTCTCACTCCATCAGCAAAGTCGTTGCGGCAGGTGACTACATCTGGACAGCAACGAACACTTCGTCTATCAATCGATGGTCTAATGTCGATACCGGCCCGCATTTGCAGCTTCCCGAGGCTTTTAGGAGGCAAAGAGCGGCATCCACAGCTTCCAGACCCAGGCAGCCATCGAGCCCGCCTCCTGCCAATGCCCCGAAGAAAGAGATCTCGGCCAGATCGATTCTAAGAATCTCGAATACGGCAGCTTTCCCAATCCAGACCGACCCATCTGCTGAATCTCCTCCTGCTGTAGGAGCCAACATCCCGCAAGGAACAGAACCCATCCACCAGAACCCAGAGGAGACTATTGAGGGCCAGTTTGGTCTTGTGAAACACAAGCTTTTGAATGACAGAAGGAGAGTCTTGACACTCGATACTGCCGGCGATGTTCTCCTGTGGGATCTCATCAAGGTAAGCGCATTGTACAGCGGGCGAGAACAATTCCTAACCAAAGCAGTGCGAACCGATCAAGAGCTTCGGAAAAAGACACCTCGAAGACGTGGAGCCGGAGATCAATACCACTGAAGCAGTAGCGCCCTGGTGCTCAATTGATATAAGCTCGGGTAGTCTTACAGTGGTGCTTGAGCCATTCAACTGCTTTGATGCCGAGATGTACGCCGACGAATTGACACTGGAAGAGCCTATTGATTTCAGGGAAGACCAAAGAAGTAAGATGACCTCCGATGTATCCAATGGATGGAAGCTGACATTCGCAGTTAACCTTGGCAAATGGGTGCTTCGATATCTGTTTGCTGGCTTGATTGACGAGGAGATCAAGCGGGACGAGGCGTATCGCCAGGCTCTCAACGAGGTGGTAGAACGTAGAGTAGCAGGGAGCCGTGCCAACCCACCGTCTTCGATAACCATTCCGACCGGTTCGACAGAGTGGGACGAGAATACGGGCACTCCTCGAGCCAATGGCACACAGTATCCAATGACTCCTGGCTTGGCTATTGGCCTCGCAACGCCAGGCCCTGGTGGGAAACTTCAGGATGTGCCAGAGGGTGTTGCGACTCCAGGCAGCCCGATCGACAACAAGTCTTCTCAATTCGGCCGCCCGTCAACCGACAAGGAAGATTACTTCACTAGCGCCATCGGGCCTATCGAGGGCGCGTCGAAGCCGACTGCTGCGCCAGCAACTCCTGCGACTGAACAACCGCCTGATGCCAAGTCTAACGCAGATTCGAAAGAGAAGGAAAAAGACAAGGACAAGGAGAAAGACAGAGACAAGGAGCTGGCCAACGGAAAGTCGCCGAGCACCCCCTTTGGAAAGAAATTCCGCATGGGCATGGGCATGTCATTCGGCAGCAAGAAGATGGGACGTTCTGCCTCCACAACCGCACCGGAGAAGCCCGCGGTTGTTGATGAGAAGGCGGAAGAATCCGAGGCATCATCAACGCACGAGAAGGAGGTCGATGACAGTTTCTTGGGCGCAATCCAGAGGATCCGCAATGACTACGACAGGTCGCTGACCGAGAACCCGGAGAAGACGATCGAGACGAAGATCACGCCCAGTTTGCCCAACGACACACCAGTTCTAAAGCTGTCTCCTGGGACTAAAGTCGTCCTCCAAGAGGAGACGTCTGGTGGTAGCGCAAACATTTACCAAGGGACCGTGGACACCGTAGGCCAAGGTGCTGATATCATTGAGCAGCGCGGTCCCATGTGGTTGGGCGAAGTCTTGCTTCAAAATCAAATCCCCCAGAAGGAGCCCGTAAAGGTGTCTTTCGTGCTGCAGCCGTGGCAGAACAGCCTGCCAGACATCGCAACGACGGATGGCAACAATCGCTTGAATGCCAACAGGATGCTTCGTGTCAAGAAAATCCTGGCTTACGTTGCAGAGCGTATCGAGACTCATGTTGAAAATCCAGAGCCGGACGCCTTGCTTCCGCACGAGTATTTAGAGCTCTACTGTAATGACCAGGTAAGTGTTTTCCGTCTGCCGCTTGGAATTTCGACTAACAGTCCTAGTTGTTACCCATCACCATGACCCTCGCGACCCTTCGCGCTCACATTTGGAAGGGCGGGAATGATGTCCAACTGTATTACAAGGCGAACGGGCGCAAGGAGATATCGAACCCGCCACCTCAGCCAGCAGCCCCTGAACCCGAGTCTGCTCCATCTCAAGGCACCAGCACACCTCCAAACCCTACAGCATAGCGGAGTAGGCATTTACCAATATACCAAGAGGATATGTAGAAGCTTAATGTTCGTCCACGCATAAGCAGACCCCGGCGTTTCTATACTTTCTATCAGCACGGGTATCATGGCGTTTCTAGTAATGTACATAGCGGAAAAGTTGTCAAGCGTGGTTGACTCAACCATATGCTTGATCATATTATACAGAGCAGGAGGCATTTTAAGTAGCTTCCAATGCATATCTTTCCGTCGCTTTTGGTCAAGACAACCACGAAGCGTTCATGGTAACTACCCCTCGACCCGGCCTTATAACACAGCCCCGGTGAGCGTATTCGCCGCAAATTGGTAACTTCCCAAGAAAATGGCACCTCCAATGCTAATCCACATAACTCTTGGCCCGATACCCGCAAAGAAGGGTCGGACGCCATGTTCCTTGTAGATGTCCTTCAGCACATCCGCGACATTAACCTTCTGCTTGCTCAGCATAACCCTCGTCTTCAACACATCCAACGGCGTCGTAATGCCCGCAGCAGCTGCACCTGCAACACTTCCGTACAACGCACTCTCGAACGCAGAAACTTCGTACTCCGTTTGCGGCGCGTTCAGCTTCCAGTTCTTGTTCTGCTTCCTCTCCCTCCCCCACCTCTTCAACCTCTCCCACAACGGGAACTGAATGATGGTGAACGGCACCTCGCGAAGCACCGTGATACTCCATCCTCGGTACAACTCCCTCCACACCCCACCCAGTCCCACGGTGGAATACTGGCTTAGGATCCCGCGCAAAGCAGCCGCCGAGGACCCCCCGTGCTGGCCCGCCTGCGCGCGCTGCTTGACGACCTCGGTCGGCACCCTCACAGCGCACGCCGCAACCTCGCCCAGCGACGCCGCGAGCATGTGGCTCAGCGGGTCGGCCCATCTCTTGTTCTTCCCGTCCGCCGAGAAGAGACGTTGCGCGATCAGAGACTTTGTGCCTTCGTACGTGCAGAAGAAGAAGGCCGCGCCGGGCGCGGAGCCGACGAGCGCGGAGCCGATGCCCCGGTAGATTCCCGTGAAGCCGCCTGAGGGGAAGAAGCCGGCGGAGGACTGAAGGCGGGTTTTGAGGGTGTCGAGAGGGAAGAGGGAGAGGTCGACTGTTGTTCCGGCCAGCGCTCCGGCGAGGAGGGCCGTTGTGAAGGGGGGGTTTGTCGAGGACATTTGGGGGGCGGGGGGGGCGGTTTGGGCGTTTTTCTCGGTGTGGTGTCGCGTGCGATGCGCTAGAGGGAATTCGGTCGCAGGTCGCGGTAGGAAATGAGACTTGAAGGGGGAGAATGTATAAAGAAGGCCCGAGGCCTTTTCGTCACGACCGCGGCGGGATCATCTCCGGGCGGGAAAGGCTTGGGTGCGGGAGAGGTTCAGGTCGTGATATCCTTCGTCAGCGAGATATCGGAGCTCGATCGGTCGCCGCGGGCCCTGTACGGGGGAAAAAAAGAAGTGGCGGCAGGGGTCCGCTCGCTCGGGCGCTGCCCCGAGGTCAACATCAGAAGGAACCCCCCCCATCCACCCCCTTCCAGCTCCCCGCTAACTAGGGTCCCCCAAAAAAAGAAGCTTCACTCACTTTTCGTCTGTTCAAGCTCCACGTCACTGTGATTCGCCAATTCAACCTTCATAGCTAGGTTCACATCAATCACGCCTCACGCAACACCAGCCTCACGTCCTCACTAGTAGCGACTTCACGACAAACGAGGGAAACAGGATCCCGTCGTAAGCAAAGAAGCACAAGCCACAAGAAATGGAATGCCGCCATCCACCATCACCCCATCCCAAATCCTCCATCCAATTCCCAAACCAATAACCTTCCACGAGTTCGCCAACGCCGTCCGCGCCTGCACGCCTCCCCGCTTCCCACATGCCCGCGTCACGCAGCCACGGCGCGTCGCCCTCGCCGTTTCGGGCGGCCTCGACTCCATGGCCCTCGCATTCCTCTTCAACCAGCTGCGCGAAATCACACCGCTGACACGCATCGTCGACAACCGCCTCACCAAGATCTCCGCCTTCGTCATCGACCACTCCCTCCGCCCCGAGTCCGCAGACGAGGCCGCCGCCGTGGGGAGGGAACTCAGAAACCTCAAGCACATCATCCCGACCGTCGCCAAGATCAACTGGAAGGACATGGGCGTCGACGGCGACCCCGCGCGGGCGAGTAACCTCGAGAGCCTGGCGAGGCGGGCGAGGTATCGACGGCTGGCGGATCTGTGTCGCACGTTGCATATCGAGAGTGTTTTCTTGGCGCATCACGAGGACGATCAGTACGAGACTGTTCTCATGCGGCTGCTTGCGGGCCACGGGAGCCGGGGTCTGAGGGGGATGATGCCGAGGAGCGCGATACCCGAGTGCCACGGCATGCACGGCATCTATGAGTCGGGACACATTGACGACCAGAACCGGTCCATCCCGACGATATCCTTCCGGCCGCCGAAGCGCGAGTGGAGGTATGTGAAGAGAGAGCTCTCGGAGGAGGTGGACTGGGACCTCTACTCCGCCGAGCTCCGGGCGGGCCTTCAGATGGGCTGGCACGAGACTCGGTACATTGAGGAGGATCTCTTCGCCGCCACGGCATCGGCGTCGGCTAAGGCTAGAGCTGCGGCAGCCGCTGCGGCCAAGAGCGTTGCGCGGATCGAGACCGAGGACGCGGGAGTCATGATCTACCGGCCGCTGCTGGAGTTCAGCAAGGATCGACTGAGGGCGACGTGTGAGAAGAACAAGGTGCGGTGGTTCGAAGACCCGACGAACAAAGACCGGACCTTGACAATGAGGAACGCGGTGCGGCATATGGTGCGGAACCACCGGCTGCCTGAAGCTTTGACAAAAGACAACATTCTGAGGTTGTCCGCGCGTTGCGATGCGCGTGTGACGGCCCAGGAACAGGAGGCGGAGCGGTGGATCAAGCGTGGGGTGATGGCTGGCTTCGAGCCCAATGTCGGGACTCTTCTCGTCACCCTCCCTGACATGGCGGTGCCTCGTGTGAAGCGCAGATCGACGGCTGCGCGGACAAGGCGGGAGCTAAAACTGGGTCACAGACGAACCATCGCAGCGCTTATCATCCGCCGCTTGCTTTCCTTCGTCTCTCCCGACAAATACCACGCCCAAATCTCCTCCCTCCAGTCCGTCGTCGCGCGACTCTTCCCCGCCCTGGCAGGAACACCCGACCCTGGCCCCCGAAAAGCCTTCAACCAAGCCTCGGTCCTCTTCCTCCCCGTCCCGTCCCACTCGGAGAAGTGGTACCTCGTCCGCGAGCCGTACCCTTCCCTCCACCCGCTCCCGGAGGTGACGTACATCACTTCGTCGGCCGGCAAGAACCGCAGATTCCCACAGTTCCCACCCGGACCGCGACCCGGATCGGAGTGGATCAACCAGGACGGCACCGTCATCGCTCCGCCGGCAGATGCGATAAGCTACGAGGAGTGGCTGCAACAGCTGCAGAAAGACCCGCTCCCCGCACCAGATTTCGTGTCGAACAGCTGGCACTCATGGCGGAGGTTTCAGATGTGGGACGGCCGTTTCTGGATCCGCGTCAGAGGCAGAGTGCGCTCCGTCTTCCGCGTCGCGCCCTTCTCACCGCAGCACGCCAAGGCCTTCCGCGAGGGTCTGGAGACTGGTAGCGGCGGCGTCGGCTCCGAGGAGGCGGATGATACGCGGGTGAGGCTGGAGGGCGTGCTGAAGCGTTTCGCGCCGGGGAAGGTCCGGTACACGCTCCCGGCCTTGTACGCGGTCAACCGCGACGAGGAGTCCGGGCGGGAGATCCTGAGGATGCTCGCGTTGCCCACGCTCGGAATCCAGCTGCCCGGCCTGGAGCGGTGGGTCAAGTTCGAGGCGCGGTATAAAAAGGTCGATTGGGACCTCTTGGCTGAACCCGGAGACGAAAAAGACGGATACAGTCCGGCGTTGCGTGGTGGCATGCCCGGTAGACCGCCGAGGACGAAGAAGCGTAAAGATTAAGAGAGTTTTGATACCCCTCATGTACAAACTACGATTTGATATATATAAACAGATCTAGTCTTGTGTGGAAAAAAAGGTTGAAATTTGTAACCATACGATTGTTTTGTATACTCGACTGATTCACACAAAATAAGCTCGAGGGGTCTTTTTTTTTCCCTCGGCGGTATTCGCACTACTAATGTAAGGAAGCTAACGACACATCCTTTGCCATGCCGTCCAAACGCCAACCCAATTTTACAGTCTCGTAACGACAGGTATATCCTCAGGGACACAATTCTCACTAGTCCCCCCGCCTGCTCATCCACATATTTCCCGCATATATGGACGCCTATGTATACTGGTATGTCTTCGACATCGTTCCGGGGGTTATCATGCCTCAGGTCCAATCACCAACTCCTGGCTTCCGCTCACGCTTCCGAGCGAAGCCTCGCAGGTCCAGGCCTGGCCCTTGTGGGCGCGTACGGACTTGGGCCACTTGTTACGACTGTCAATCTTGACGTCCTTTCCGCGGATGTCGATGCCGCCGCTGATGCTCTCCGCGGTGACGGTGCCCTCCCAGGAGGCGGGATACCGAATCTTGAGGCTGCCACTGACGGTGTTGTGCTCAGACTTGAGGTGGTGCATCGGGGGCCGGGCTGCCGCGTTTACCTGGCGTGCGTCGGACGAAGCGACAGCGCGCCTGCCGGGGAGGAGGTCGAGCCAGCGGCGGCCGGAGCCCGGGAGGTTCCTGTACGGATCCCGAGCGCCGATCGGGATGAACGGTATGCCGGGGATGCGGGGAGTCTTGGCGGGGACGCCGGGTACGGGGAGAGGGTTTGTGGGGATGTCGACAGGCTCGTTGGGGTTGGCGTTGGGGGCCTTCTCGTCTCGGGAGAGCGTCTTGGCGATCTCAACCCACATCGGCTCGAGGACCGTGAAGACGATGTTACCAGACTTCGTCTTGGTAAGGATCTCGGGCTCGGGGACGCTTTTGAGGAGACTGACGTCGTAAACCGGGAGAACGGTGCCGCCGATGTCGCCGCTGATGCTGGTGATTGATGCGACGGTGCTGAATGCGACTTCAGCCTTGATCATGCCCGACTTGGTGTCAATGGTGGTGAAGTAGTTGCGGGGAGGGATCACGGTGTCGGGCTTGGCGTTTTCCATGGCCTCTTTGAGAGGCTCCCTCACGTGGACGTCTCCCGAGATGGAAGAGACCTCTAGCGTTGCTGGAAGAGGGCGAGATTCAAGGACAGGCTGGGGCTCAACGCCGGCGACGATGTCACCAGAATCAGAGGCGATCTTGAGGGAGTCGTAAAGGGGCCAGCTTCCGGTGATGTCTCCTGAAATAGTCTGGACCACGATGTTGCGCGAGTCGAGACGGTAGGCCGCTGGTGTGTCGACGGGTGCGCGGACGTCGCCGCTGAGGGTCCGGACCTCGATCTTGTCCTTGACGGAGATGGCAAGGTCGTCAATGAACTGGACGCCGAGGTGCAGCGCGGCGAGTGTGAGGACGCTGATGTCGGCGTTCTCGGGGACCCAGACGGTGGCGCGGATCGACATGCAGGGTCGCAGCGACTCGTGCCATTCGACCTCCTTGGGCGATTTGATCTTGAGCTGCTGGATGTTGGAGTCCCACTCGACCTCGACGCCAAGGCGCTCGTCGTTGGATACGACTTCGAGCTCGATGGATGCGCCCGGGGCGTCGGAAAGCTGGCGGCGGACTACGAAGTCACCCGACACCTCGGGGCGGTAGCCACGAGACGGCGTGTTGGTCTCGAGGGTCTGGAGCACGCTCAGGGTCTTCTCAGGCCTGAACGAGATGTCAAAGACTTTGGTCTCGAAACGGTGCTCATTCTGGGCGCAAATGTTTTGAGGGTTCCAGGGAAGAGGCCTTGTAGGGCCGGGCCGTCCAGGCTGCGATGGTTCGGCGGGAGCTTCAGGGCCGTCTTTAATAGGAAGGCCGGTGACAGGGTCGAATTGCTTGGCGGGCTCCTTGGAGGGCTGGGCGTGTTAGATAGAAATAGAAGTCTTGGGAAAATGTTACCTACCGAACGACTAACGGTTCCGCTCAACATGCTTAAGAAGCCAACAAAGACGGAGAACATCAGCAGGGCGAAAAGCACCAGCTTTAAAGTTCGCCTCGATGCCCAGGGGAATCTCTTCATACCAAGAACCCTCTCCCTCCACGGCTGGGGTCGAGGGTCTTCGTCGTATGGCTCGTCGCCCATGCTCTCGGGGTCACGGCCCAGTAGGTGCCGCGCTTCCTCAGGCGCCCCCATACCTGTGTTGAACGTCTGGTAATTCCTGAATTGTGTTGGTGGGGACGATAATGGAGATGTGGGCGAAGGCGTGTAAGCAGGTGGCGCTTCTCTTGGAACGCGGAAGAGCGAAGCAGGGTGCGAGTACAGACTTCTTCTTGGGTGAGTCTGGGGTGTGCGTAGGGGAGCGTCAGTGGAGAGTGGGTAAGGTGTATAAGACGACGAGCTCTGGGCAGCAGAGGTGTACGTCGTATGTGATGGTGTTGTTACGCTATCGGCGATGGTCGAAGCCTCGTCGTAATGATCGTCGACAGCAGAAGTACCCTGCGGAACAAACGACGTGTCCAATCTTGTCTCCTCCCTAGCTTCGTGTTCTTTAGACGACGATGCGCCTTTCTGCAGTGAGGGGTCCTGGACGAGGACGTTTGGTACATGCGGGACGCCAGCGGAGGTGGGCAGCGTCGCGTCGGTGACGTTGTCCCAGTTGTCGTGGCGCACGTGTTCCTGTGCCTGTTGGGGAGGGTAGAGGTTGTCTGACGACGACGAGGAGTTCTGGAAGTAGCCGTCTGTTGGCGACAGGTGGATGTCGAGGTCGTCGTCCGGGACTTCGAAATCGGAGTCGTCGGCGGAGTACAGATTGTCGGAATACGGGGCCGGCATGGCGGCGGCGGCGGGTGGTAGTGGTGGTGGTGGTCGATTTCTATTACCGCGTTTGTTTCCTTCCCGCCTCCTGTTTCTTAATGCTTGACAGCTATTGCAGCTACTGTTTGAGGACTGCCCCTTGAGCCTGGAAAAACAACACACAGACAGTTTGGACGGCCCTTCTGACAGAGGGACGGGACTGAATCGTGACGGGCTTGGCTGATACGCGCAGTGTCGGGGATGGGTATGGCGGATACCAAGAAATGGTGTCAAACAGCTTTAGTGGCGGCTCTGCTTCCGCGGAGAATGATGGCAGGTAAAAAGTGTAGCTTACGAAAGGCATATGCGAAGTCCAATCGAGAAGCCTGCACTGCACAGTTGTCGTAAGGCAGACAGACTATGGCAATTGGAATGAGTACTCAGTAAGACGACGACGACGACGACGACGACGAAGAGAGAGCGTATTCACTTTGGTCAGGTACAGGAAGGAAGAGAGGGAAAGAGGTTAGAGTTGGAGTGAGCGGCAAGATGGGAGAGATTGAATGAATGTGAGTTGCGGTTGCCCGGCTTGAACACCAGTCCCCCTCCCCAACCACCGATGGAATTGCGAATTCGCTCAGAAATGAGCCCCCGGTCAAGCGATCGGTTCGCCGAATACATCTGGGTCAAAGAACTTAGTTGGGAAGACGCCATGATTCCCGGCGCCCGTACCCGATACAGGCAAAGGATTCGATATCGATATCGCCAAAAGGGTGGGCGACTCGTAAGCCTGTAGATCAGGGAGATATGAGACCGCGTACCGATACAGCGGCGGATGGCGGCACCAGAGACATGTCGCCCTACCAGCAGCCCCGCGCTAGTTGACGTGCCTGAGGTGGTATTGGCTGACACCTCGTCGTGGTTTCTTCTTCTGCTCGACTCTTTTCGCAGGTTGCGTGACACACCCTCCCGCCGCCAAACGAAACAGGAAGCTGGATAATTAAGAAGAAGAGAAGGAACGCTGCAGCGCCAGTGAACTCGATTGGATGGACATGGCGGTGTGGGGTCTGTCGCCCGGCGAAGGGAACTTGTGTCAGGCAGGCACCTAAGGTACTTCTAAGTTCTGACTGTACCTAAGCACGGCAACTGACTGGGATTGGATGTTCACGGAGACAGCCTATCGTAATGTTTTTGCTAGGGAAAAATTTGATAGCACCACCTACCTAAGTCAGTCAACCTAGCTTTAGACTTACTTCAGTGGACCAATATTACGCTGACAGCACAAGTTCCTAGGCTACCGGGTAACCGCGTGCATGGCACCAAACCCCACCGACTTCGTTATCGCTCGGGACCGGGGTCTCCTCGCGGGCCAGTTACGATTCACCATCGTCTCTCTGCATATGAATGGGGTATATACAGAAGTAATCAGTCAAGCTTCTCGTGGTTGGAGACCTGCACGCGGGGTGACGACGAACGCACGTAAGCTCTTTATGAAGCTTGATTAGATTTGTCTACCGGGCCTCGTAGGGCAGATATGGCAGGGCACACGACAACGTCCCTGTCCACGTCACCTAGCCTGCCATCTGAAAATTTGGAGATGGACATGGACCCCACGTAGGGGTTCGCTTTACCAATTGACCGGGACGGGACGGGCACTAGCAGCACCACATTGTCATATAAAGGATGATGGTCATCGCGATTCACGATAACGTCACGATAACCTCCCCGCCCAGGTCCCACATGGCAGCCGGAACTAACAGAGCAGCAGCCTTTTTCATCATCATTGAGCACATGTCTTTGGGATTCATCCACTACGCCACGGTAGCTACCGACAGCCCGGTTCCCTCTGCTGCTCGAGCAATCAAAAGTCTTCTGGTATCTCGCCCCAGGTCTTCCAAACGCCACGACAACGTGCCATGCTTCCTTAAACAATTGTATGAAGAGCCGCTCCCTGGGCGGCAACAGGCGATCCCTCCTACGCCATTGCAAAATCTCCCTCTCCTCTGAAAACAATCCTGGGAGGAGGTTCCGGGCCTTAATGGCTACTTGGTTCGATTGAGCCTTTGTTTTGGTAACCAACCCTCTCGTTTCCAATCCTTTCTTCCACCTCACTCCAAGCCGAGGAGCTTCTTTGAATTTTCATACACAACCCAGGTGATGCTCAGTGCTGGAGCAACCTTGAGGAGATTAGGAGTGAGGCCCTTGTACATGCCCCGCATCCCCTCGTTCTTCAGCGTCTTGTGAGTAACGTCCCAAATGCCAGTATATCTGGCAGGGTGCATCGCCGTGCCTTGGGTTTGGAGGCGGGTGCGAAGGACGTTGAGTGGGTACACTACAGATGCTCCAAAAGCACCGCTAGTGGCTCCAATAATACCAGTCATGATGTTTCCTGGCTTGACATCTTCCTCATGGATGCCTCGGTACTTGGATATATAACTGGTGTAAGACTTCTTCAGGAATTCAAATGTGCCCATGTCGATAGCACTGTAAGGGAACATGCCCATGAGTCCCATGGTAACACCGCGGTACGCACTGCGCATCCCACCAGCTTGCCACATCTTCTTGGCGGTATCAAGAACAAGTGCATTTCCAGTGAGGCCACCTTGTACTGTTGATGTTTGGAGGCGGAACTTTAATGTGTCCAGGGGATACACACAGAATCTGGATGGCACGGCACTTTAGCACGCGCTAGGAACAAAGACGGGGATAATCGAAACATTGACACCAGCATGAATCAATGAAACTGCCAACAGCGACAAGGATGTAGCTGCGACAATGGTGTGGAATGGTTTGAAGACTTACTGTGCGACCATGCCAGCAACACCACCCGAGACGAACTTCGAATATCCATTGATCTGCTTAGGGTCGTTGTGTCCCTCGAGCTTAGCGAGAGTGCGCTTTGCGGCCTCATAGGATCCGAACTTGATCGCGCTTTCGGGCATGATTTTGATGACGTTGAGCCCATTGCCTTGACTCGGTCAGTATATGCAAATAGCGAACAAACTTCAACGGCATCACTCCGAGCCGAAAGATAACTCCAGTGCCGCCAACTATCGCGATCTTGACGACTACATACCTGCAAAAAGACTCCGCATGCCGCCAGCCTTCCAAAGATCCTTGACGGCATCTCCGAATGGCCGCACGGCGTTGCGAAATGCATCTATCGGGCGCCCTTGCCTAAGGGCAGTGGCGGCAGTCTCGGTGGTAGCTCTCGTATTCACCAACAGGTACACCTTTAGACGATCGAGAGGCGCGGTGGCTGTTCGCGAAAGTCCTCCAGCGACGGCACCCGCTACGAAGTAACCTGGATCAGGGGCGAAGTCAGTCAGTCTCTTGGTCTTACGTTCAGCAATTGCATCTGAGCTGGAGCCTTGCTCGGAGCCTGTGACCGGTTTCGCTTGGGAGGTGCCGACGCCGGGGATCTGTCGAATGGTCGCGATGCCTGTAAGCTTGTCGTTTGCGGCCTTGACGCCTGCCTGTAGCACCGCCGCTGCCGCCATGTCCACATCTGCGCCGTCGGTGAGGTTTGGTTGTTTTGATGTCGGTAATGACGCTATTGCTGCTGTGGGGTCTGCAAAGCTGCTTGGTGAAGTCTGTTGCGCTGGTTTTGATGAGGTAGGAATTTTCGCAACACCGGGAACGGACGCTTCTTCCCGCGAAGGCACCGTCTGGCCGTCCTTGTCGGCGAGGGACTCGACTGGAGTCTCGCGGTCCGAAGGAGATGCGATCCGTAAAATGGATCCAAAAAGGGTTTGCAGAAGGAAGCCGGTCGTACCTAAGCCTTCAAGTGTCTCTTCCGACACCATTGAATCGCCCTCTGCTGTGAGAGTGACTATGGATGAATAAAAGTCCATTACAGCCTTGAGAGGTGCGTGGGCATTGTGTGTCGGCATAAATAAAAGAAAGTCCCTAACGGAGATGCTATCAGTGAATGTTCAACCACAATAATTCATAGTAAGGACGGAAGGAGCCATGGTACTGCCAAAGCATTCCACGATATCGGTCTCCACTTCACACCAAACTTCACGAGAAGTACCTATTGCAGCAGCCCCTGAGTCCCCACTGATACATGAGGCTAAAACTCCGCTCATTTCGAGCCTACTACCTCAAAAGAGAGGGGATATGTCGTGGTCAAGGAAGAAAAGCTTACCTCCACTCTTCAAAACTAATAAAGCCGTCGTTGTTCATGTCGATGTCGCCAAAGAAAGCACTGAGCTTGCGCATGGGCACGACAAGCCCAGCCCTCCTGAAGGCTTCCTGCAGCTCTGACTTATCGAGTCGTCCATTGTTGTCTTTGTCGATCGACTGAAACAAGATCATGAGCTGTTTCTCGGTTTGCTCGACGAAGGTGCGGAATTCTAGCAGTAAAACATCGTCAGCACATCTCGTTGACCCCAAGACAGGGGAGCCTGGCCGATAGCTCCAGCCTCAGCTTGACTTCAAGTCGCAGCTTACCATCATATTGAATTTTCCCGTCAGCGTTGGTGTCGACCACGGTCATGATTCTCTTCAACATGTCTTCCGCGTTCTTCATAGCTGTAGCGCAACATCAGCCAAGCCATACGGCAGCGCCGGACAAAGAATATTGCTGACGATGATCAATCCTGTTGAGGCCCTTTTGCAACCCCTTAAAATCGAGATAGCCGGTGCCCTGGACGTCCAATTGCTTCCAGAGATCCTCCACGCGCTTATCGCGCTGATTCTGCGACTCCTCGACGCCCATCTCGAGCTCGGTAACCCATTCTGTCACCCCCATGGCAGCGGCGGCATCAGGACGCAGGGCAGTAGAGTCGGGGCTTCGGTATCGACGCGGGATTCATGGGGCGTCGTCGAGTTGCTCGGTTGAAAGAATTCGCGCGCGGGGTTCGATATGTATATTTTGGGTCTCATGAAGACATGGCGAGGAAGAAGAGGGTGTTGTCGCGATACTTGCAGCTGCAAGTGACAGGACTGACGTATGAGGGATCGTGAGGTGCGTCGACCAAGAAAAAGTAGAACCCGCCTGCCGTAAGTGGTTCGCGCCCAAGCCACAGCGTACAAAGCTCGGCAACAGTGATTTGGGGTGGGGGGGGGGGTTGCTGGGGGTCCACAGGCGAGACAACACAGCGAGGCAATCAGCTGCCACCAATTAGCAGGGCAGTGCTTCTGGAGCTTTGAGTGCTCCAGAGCTTCTGAACAGTGGGTTCTTTCTCGTTTCCCGTCTGCCCGTCCCGGACATATTCCGTCTCTTATCAGGTTTTTATCGGATGGCACGGCCACATCCCATCTGACGTAACGCCACAAACCCTTTAAAGCATGTCATTAGCCTCGCATTTCAGCCACCGTTTTGGACTTCATCCTAGAGCATCGCTCTCCTCCGCCCCAACCGGACTATTGCCCGATCGATCTAACAAGGCATTTACGGCACGGAATATGGCATAACGCCTCGCCCGAACCTCGTGCCAGATCATCATGGCTGCAAACTACTGGGAGTCGACTCAGCGTCGCTTCTGGCTCTTCTCCAAAGACGAACTCGGCGCAGTGCGACAGAAGCTCGAAGAGAGCAATGCCGAACTTGTCAAGAATTACCCTCTGCCGAAGACGCAGCAGCACCTAGGCATATTCTTCAATCAACGTTTGTGGTGTTTGACTTCAAATGTGGTACCACTCTTCTAACATGCGATTGTGCAGAGGTTAACCGTCTCGGAAAACGATTGGTCGTCCGCCAACAATGCATGGCCACCGCTCAGGTCTATATCAAGCGCTTCTACACCAAGGTCGAGATTCGCAAAACCAACCCATACCTCGTCGTAGCTACCGCCCTCTATCTCGCTTGCAAGATGGAGGAGTCCCCCCAGCATATCCGCCTGATTGTCAGCGAGTCGCGCTCGTTATGGCCCGACTTCCTCGGACTCGACACCTCCAAACTCGGCGAGTGCGAGTTCTTCATGATATCCGAGATGAGCTCCCAGCTCATTGTATACCAACCCTACCGAACCCTGAACAACTACCAGCAAGAGCTGGCCCTTAACCAGGAGGACGTCGCCTTGGGCTGGTCCATCATTAACGACCATTACATGACGGACCTCCCTCTTCTTTATCCACCGCACACCATTGCGCTGACCGCAGTCCTCCTCGTACTGGTACTCAGGCCGTCCCCCACCATGTCGGGTTCGAATCAGCCAACGGCGGCGGGCATTGCTGCTGCGAGTGCGGCGCTGGCTCAGGCCCAAGGCCGGGCGCCGGGACTGCCTCCAACCCCAGGTACTCCGAACCCGGCGGACAAGGAGAAGCAACCGGAACAAAGGTTTGGCCGCGTACAGCGGTACGGTGCCTGGCTGGCGGAGAGCAATGTTGACATCGCCGCCATGGTTGACTGCACTCAAGAGCTTATTTCGTTCTACGATTGTCATGAGCATTATAACGATAAGATGACTCGAGAGCAAATCAACCGTTTCGTCAAAGCGCGAGGGCTTGACAAGTAACGTGGGCAAGTCGCAGACTTGGTGAACCATCCCACAATGATTGACAGATGTCAACCAACAGAGCCACTCAATGCCAGTATCAAATACGTACAGTTCTGCGGCACGAAGGCGGCCCGGACCACTGCGTGTCTCCCCGATATGCTACCGGAGCCAAGAATTTGGATCTTGAAACGCATCAAAAACATTGTGCATTCCCACGACGGTATAGCTTGGAGCCGTGCTCACGCGACAGTCGAGAACGTTGGAAAGTAAATGCCATCTTGGCAGAGAGATATCTGAATTTCCACCGTGGCCGGGAATTCATGACCCGGAGATACTATAAGCCTGTATGGTGATGGCTCATTATGGCTTTTGCGAGAAGAGGACTGATCCCCCTTGCAATACACAAAACTCTACTGCTCATTGAGCAGAGGTGTAGCAAGAAGGCGACACACTAATGAGACAACGAGATACGAATCAATAGAATAAAACATATTCTCCATTTCAGCCCTCATCTGCAACAATGGGATTAAGCACATGTCCAGGCTGCATTCAGCAGAGTGCCTGCATCGTCAAAACATTCACCGGCGTAAGACGGATTGATCAGCCGCATGTGTATTTGGCGCCATCCTGGAGTTCCGCGGGATGGAAGGCACAGTGCTCTGATACATGGCCAAGTCATTCTACTGAGTCAGAGTGGACCAGTATTGACGGAGAGTGAGACTAAAAAGGTCACTGATTAGCTTGGAAAAGTATCAGATGGAATGACATATCTGGAAAACATAATCTTTCTGCTCTTTCCGATATGTTTCTATGCATCGTCTTTCGCATTCATGAACAGGGGTTATTGTGTAAGGGAACTCCCAGCTGGCGTATGGCTCTTTTGACTATATATCAGCCCCGATTTGGCGGAAGAACTTGTGCCCAGCCGAATATAAAGCTGGTTTTGGCATTACTGGGAAGCTCGAATGGTGATGGCAGCTGCTTGCCCTGATTCCGAGAATGTGAACGGCACAGAGAGAATTCTTACGATGGGTATACAACTAATTAAGAAGCCGAGGACAACCATATGGAATACGAATCGATTTAGTTTTCCTCGCGCAGCCCAATGACTTATGCGAAAGCCCAATACTTTCGGTTTGATTCGCAAGGGGCCTCAAAAAGCCATGGCCGCGCCGAAGAACGAGGAAACCAGGATCGTTGCGACATGATCGAACCCGAAATTCCCTAAGAATCTGTTACATATGTTGCCAAATCAGCCGATTGAACCTGAGGTAAGAAAGATATTTGGGGAGTACTCCTCCATCTATCTGTCTATATGCCAAAAGGGGAAATACGTCAACACTAGTGTTTGGGGTCCTCAGTTCACAATTGGGGCGAACCATCCTTTTTCCCTTGGTCCAGGAGATTGAATTCGTGTGAGACATGATTCCGCAAAAGTCTCTACAAAGACAGTGCGCAAAGGGCAACAAGTGGGAATTCCTCCAGTCATCATGGTTGGTTACAAGCGACCTGCATGGATCTTTGATGGTTTCATGGAGACGGTAAACCGAGTTATTGGTGATTTGAGGGCAAAGCCCGGAAAACCAAATGGGAGAATGCGAAAACTGTTTTTTGGCGACAAGTCTCGTTCTGCGATACAGTACAGGTAAAACTCATACGAAGAAACGCAAGTTTCAACCGAACGACATCAGTTGCTGCAGCCTATCTCGATGCCTGTAGCGAAGTATTCTCCAGCGACAGGAATAAAGCCAGCAAAAACGCTGGCGACAGGTCCAACCCACCCGCAGCCTCCATTCTCCTGTTTGACGTTAGTAGAGCCAGACGCTAGAGTCAAGTCGTCAGGCTGCAGCTGATTATCGCTATAAGCGGTGACGCGCACTAGAGTTGGGGGCGCGGCGTGGAGCGAGACGGACAAGACGGCTATTATCAACTTTTTGCGGAACAAGGAACAGATTAATATAACTAAAAGGACAGTCAATACAGCTAAGGTCCTAAGTTAAGGTATTGGGGTCCATCTCAGACTAGCAGCTGCGATATTAACAACCTATAGCGAAGACAGCGACCAGAGGCCTTAAGACAGCCATGACGCTTAAGCGGCTTCAAGGGCTGACCCCAGCAGTGGCCAGACAGCTCTTTATAGCTAAGGTGGCTGCAGCAGTAGACTATGCGCGGAACTCATAGATATATGCCTATAGAGAAGCTACAGCTTACCTGTTCAAACGCGCACAGAAGGTAGGCTCGCAGGCAATTATAGAAACAATTCGGACAGTAGCAACAAGAGTAGTGGAAAGGAAAGCTAGCATCCTCCATTTTTATTAACAGCTCTTAAGCTGGGTGATGAGCTTCTAGGTGAAGGTGAAGATATTACCTGAAATCCACCCCCTGATAAAGGCCCAGACTTGTGTAATAAGGCGGTTGGTTTATCTCACCGCTTCAGCAGATCGCACCGTCCTGTGAGACTATCCCAACTAACAGGATAAAGAAAATTCACCCTGATGCTATGTAGCCATGGGAGGAAAAGAAAGTAAATAGGGGATAAGGAGATAATAGAGGTTGTAGAAAAGGGCAACTAATTAAACACAGGCTCTCATGGTAACAAGCCTCTTGGTTAAAAGCAGAATAATTAGCTGCAGCGCTATTATCCAGACTCCAGTCCTGTTGTTACATACTGGAGAACTAATCACTATCGCAGAAACACTTAGAACCAGAGAGGAGCAGAGTCTACCCACAACCAAGCTAGCTGCTACCTCCAGGTTATTTAAAGCGCTACCGGATTGCCTACAATACAGCCATGTTATAGTGCTGAGTAGGAACAAGGCGGCAACACAAACCGTCAGTCGGCCCCATCGCTAATCAGGACAAAGAGACATCAAACGCATATGCAGGATCATCAAGGAGCTGAGGGGTGCGGGTAATAAAGTGTCGAGGAGTGGACCACAGCAGAAGGAGACACAGACCCAAGCCGAGCAGCCAGAAGAGCGGCACGGGACATAGCCGACGCAGGGAGATCACCGGCGATAAATCTGTGCAGATCAGCATCAACGACGCTCATGGGAGCAAGAGAAAGCAGAGCAAACAACTGGGCCCTGCCGGCGGACAGGGGCAATTTTTCCAAGAGGATTGACGAAGCGTTGCCTGGAAGACATATCGCCAGCTGTACGACACACTGGGTGCAACAGAAGCCAGGTCTATCGTACAACTGCGAACAGGGGCGTCCCGAAACGGCGACCTGTACCTAAGAGTAAGGGCGGCACTGTGCCCGTGTGGAAAAGCTTTAGAGACGGTCGAGAAATTCCTTTTCCGGTGCACGAAGGGTGACGAAGCGGACGACGCAACCGAGAGATGGAGAGTAATCGGGGCAAGGACAGAGGTAACCTGGCCCTGCACTTAGGAGGAAAATCGACCACAGACTCAAACGACTGGACGCCGAATATATCCACTTGCCGGCTCAAAGCGAAGGCAGTTAACAGCCTGACCGACCCTCCACTTACTCATACTAAGAATCATCTCGTGCCACAATAGCAAGTTTGCGTCAGCAGCTGAAGAAAGCTGGGCACCTGGAGAAAACGCCTTCACGGACTACTTGCTACTAACTAAGCCACAGAATCAGTGGAACGGCCAGGGCCGTGGACGGAGCTATGGCTCGAAATAATCCGGGTGCCACCGCCCTGCATCAGGGACTTGCCGCTCTTGTCGACGTAGGGACACGTGATGCTAGAGGAACGACCGACCATAATGCGGCAGGTACTATCAGCACCCTTACAGCATCGGTCGAACGAGACCCAAAGGTAGTAATAGTCACCGTGGCGAACGATGACGGGCGCTTCGATAGCGTTTTCAGAGTTTTCAGGGCGGGTGGCGATAGAGATGATGTTGTTGTTGGCGGCTTTGCAGGTGATGCCGCCGGGAGTTTTGACAACCGTCGGGTCGTGGATGAAGTTGTCGCCGGTCACCGGGCTGGGGGCGACGTTCTGTCTCGATTCAAGAAGGCGAGTAGCCGTGGCGGCGATGGCCAGCATGCTGCCAACTACGAATTGGCGAAGGAACATCATTATGAGTTTTTCAAGTGCGGACCGGCGCGTGTAAGTTGAAGGAGTGGAAGTGTTGAACATCGCAGGTTGATCTGCAATATTAATTCCGTACGGCCTTTCACTATACCATCTCATCATCCTGTTCAGATCCACGGATGTTTTGCGTCTAGCACTCTATGCAGTTGCCAAGTCTTCGTCTATTGAAGGGGCCCTTCTCAAGGTCAACCTAATCTATAACATACCAGCGCCAAAATCCTTAACGGGTTTGCTCCGGCATTAGTGATGCCTCGGAATAATAGGTCAAGGGCACACCAGCCCAAAACGGCCCGCTTACAACCCTGAATGAGATGCCAAGTCGTTGCTGTTTGCTTCATCTTTTCAGCATTTGCTTTCTCAACCGCGAAAAAGCCGGTCGCCTTATTTTTACCACTGTCTAAACCATCTAAAAAAGAAAGGCTTTGCGCCTGGCTTTTTATCTCCTTTTTCTCCCTTTTAGTTGTTTCTGTTCTATGCTTTTCTTGCTTGCCATAAACACTTGAAGCTGTGTGTTCAACTCACATAGATCTGCCAAGAAATCGTAAAGATCCTCTTGATTACTCCATCTGTGAGGCTTTGAATGGTTGGCGGGAAATCTAACAAGGGTCAGTCCCGCCGGGACGTCCCTTATTAAGAAGCCGCCTTTCCTCGGTCGAAGTTCGCTATCGAGTCTCCCATTGTTTTTGCCTGCTGCTGCTGCTGCATGTTCGACTTGCCATCATCCCAGCTAAGAACACATATTGGCCAAGCACCCAAGTCTACAACACTCGCAATGTCTTATATAGGGTAACAGGGATTGAAGGTTTTACGGGAGCCAGATGAGAATCCTGGTGTAACACCGTCTGATGTGTACGTCGTATTTATTCGTGTTTTGCTGCTCAATAGCTGTTTGGCGTTGATGGTCTGTTTACCCCTTTAAGAAATTACAATTTGATCTAAGCTTAATCAGCACGGAGAGCGAGCAAAGGCTAGCTTAGTGCCTGCGTCCTCAGCATATAAAAAAGGATTCGCGCGATGCAAAATGTGGACAGTGTAAATTTATGTGAAGCGAAGGTATGTAAATCTATGCAGCAAGGTTCCCGGGCATGACAAGGCAGCCTTACTGAATGGTCGGGGGCGGAGTTGGCCTCTTCTTCCGCTTCGGCGGCTCCGGCATCGGCGGCTCCGGCATCATCGGCTCCGGCAGCTTGACAATCTCCGGCACCTGGCCGATCTCGGATTGCGTGATGACTTCCGGCTGCTTGTCCGAATCGGACTCCTGCACCAACTCGAAGGAATCGAACCGCCTGACTACCTCGGGCTGCCTAGTGACCTCAGGCTTCACCGGCTTGGGTTGGGAAACCTCAACGTGCGCAGGTTCCGGCTTGGCTGCCTCCTCGGGTGTGGCACCGTTCATCTTGATTTTCTCAGACTCCGTCGGCCCCGGTGACTTTACCACTTCCGGCTCGACGACAACAGGTCTCGCTGGCTCCGCCTTCGCCGGCTCAGTCTTCGTTGGCTCGGGCTTGGTAGCCTCGGGCTTGGTAGCCTCTTCCTCCTCCTCCTTCGCCGGGCTCTCCTTCTCCCCGTCCCACAGCTGCCTCACAGTACCCCAGTATCTGTCCCCATCAAGCCTCGCGTGGGCAACGTGCTTACTTCCGTCGAACCTCTCCCTCTCAACCTTGAAACCAACTTCCTTGGCCTCGTTAGCATGCTTCTCCACGTCTCCCCAGTAAATCATCTCGTCCTCCTTGCTGTAGATATACACCCGCCTCTGCTCACTCTGCAGCAACGCCTTCTGCTTCAGTGCATTCCACATCCTCCCCAAAAAGCTCCTCTTGCCGAGGGGAATCTGGAAAATCCAGAAGCAGCCAATGATAACATGCACAAAGGGTGCCAGAAACCTCGGCAGCACCGCCGACAGCGCGCGATAGCTCCTCATCCAGTGAAAGCCTCCGGGGCAGGAGTCGTACACGGTGACATGAGGTGGCAGCTCCAGCTTTCCGCCGCGGTCGCTAGCCGCGTACAGCTCGTAAAACTTGGCAAGGTTCGAGGCGCCGCCGTTGGAAAACACGTGCAGGAGGAGCTGCGGGCGAGTTTCCCCGCTCGGGACGGCGTCGGCCACGGCCCGGACCACGGAGACGGCGGGCTTGATGTCGCGCTTGGAGATGCGCGCGGAGAGCGTGTGGATGAAGGGGCATTTGATGAGAAGAATGCGTGCGCTGGGGTACAGGGCCATGTAGCGTGAGGTGTACTTGGCGATGTGGAGGTCCTGGGCGGACATCCAGGTGAAGAGGGCGATGAGTTTCGGAGTGTTCGGGTCTGAGGCGCCGGACCGGGGTTCGTACAGAAAGGCGTTTGAGGAGAGGGGTACCATGTTGGGCAAGGGGCTCGAAGGCCGGGAGAGTTGATTCGACGCCATGACGAACTGCAGGTTGGAAAGAACGTTGAATGAAGATGGTGTATCTGGCGTATGAGGGAGGCGATGTGAACGAGAGGCGGTAGTTGTATGGAGGGAGTGAGGTTGGATATAAAGTAGCGGATCTGAGGTCATGGACGAGACACGAGCATGATTTTGGGAGATGCATGTTCAGCCCTGGAGTGTCCTTTTGGGATAGGTAGTAGTCATGGCAAAATGGTTAAGGTTGGCAAGGGTACCCTTTCTACTAAGTACCTCGGTTGGGGTCCCTAATCGGCAGGATCGCGAATCCATCTTCAGTAGTTTCGCGAAAGACAATGCAAAGGATTCTGAAAAACTGGGGTTGCTTCCTGGCACGGGGTTCCACTGAGGTACACGGCGCGGCGCCGAATTGAAATTCCACTGCCGGCCCGCCGGCTTTGGCGTTTCCATACCGCTCCGCGCCGGTTTTAGTGGATAGCCTGTGGCCGATTTTCGGGGTTGGAGGTAATCGACAGCCAGTCGTCCACCACCTCGAACTCTCAGTAAAGGCCACTACACATCGACGAGAGCAGGACTACGATTGCTGAAAACCTTCATCTGTTCGTAAAACCGGTATTAAGTCATGTCGTCAGTGAGTGCAGCCTGTAACAAACCATGTGAAAAGCGGAGTGTTTCAGCCGAAGTCGCGGTATCCCAGGTTAGAGAGTCTTGAATCATCAGTCAGTCCCGTTTCTTCTGCCATTGACTTCGGTTGAGATGGGGCGCCATTGGTGGCTGAGTGACAGGTGGCAGCCGCAACGGCCCGGAGAGGTCGGATGAGCGTACACAGCAGGAATCGCCATCTCGCAGCTCGCGTTGGGGACACACAGATCTCCTGATAGGCAGGGGTCCATTGGATCTGCACAAGCAGCTATTTTGGATCTTTGCTGTCAGGCGCGGAATTCATTCGTAGATCAGATGAATCGGTCCCAAACAGCGCTGGGCCCTCGCTCTTCCGCCCCTTCGAGGAAGAGAAGGATCTAGAGTCGCCTCCGCATCAAATTTTGTAAAATTACCGCGAACTGTTACTCCTAGGGCAATGATGGCTGTGTCTTGTATTACTGTCTACTGGATGACACCTGGGACGGTACTGCACTGCAGGCACCCGCCGAGCGTGGGCACCACAGCTCAAGGTTGAACATGGACATTGAGCCGAAATTTGGGAGCACCGTTTGCTGTTTTGGATTGGAGTGAGAGTCTCTGAAAGCTTTCGTGATGAGCGGCAACTAGCCTCCTCTGGATCAAGAATTGGCGCTTTGGCGTTCCAGCGTCGCTGACCCCCAAAGATTCGGGTTGATGCCTTCCTTAAGAAACTCAACCGTCTGTGTCTTGAGAAATTGACGGTAGCCAAGGGACAGAGGCTTACAGTCTCATTTCGGTGGTTGTGTACGACTTTCCAACCGTGAGGGATAATGCAAATACGAGGTCGAGTTACCGTTCCCGGATCGCCGTTTGGCGGGTAGAGGAGACGGACATCAAATTCAAAGGCCCGAATCACTTGTGTGAATTCGGTCCACGAGGCCGGCGCGTCTCGAGGCAAACAAAAAGAGATTGAATCTCGTTTGCATAACTTGCTGTGGTTTTCGAGGCCACTTCCCCCTGATAGTCTGATGAATAACATCTCATCGAATGTAGGGAGACAGATCCGATATTGGGGTCCAGGAACAGTTGGCTGGGCTTACCTTAGGTAGGTAAGGTACCTGAGGAAGGACGGGGATATTCACGGCACGTAAGTCGCAGGCAGATGAGTCCTTACGGGAAGTGACGACATTGGCAAACGAGAATGGCAGTAGGCCGTCTCATCGTGACTTCCACAACGGCAACTAACCCCTTGGCCCTCGGCTCCTTTCCCCATTCCCGAGTCGAACTTTCCGAATGCACAAACAGCTCAGTGGGAAGTAGCTGCCCGAGTCCGAGCTATAGGTACTTTCCGAGAGGTACGCAAGCCAAGTTGAGTGTCGCGCCTTCTTATTGTCATTGTTGTGTGAGGTACCTTATCTCGAAGGACTCGCCCCCTCTTTTAACCACCTGCCCTACCTACCTACCTCAAACTCTCCTCTTAACATCCTACAACTTCTCCCTCTCCAGCTGCCTCTCACAGAGACAAAAGTTGAAGAGCCTTTCGTTCGTTCCCTTCCAAGGCTATTCCATCAGCTACTCGCTCCTCTCACTTTCGTTCTGTCGCTCACTTCCGTTCGTCGTGATGAAGATCACCAACGTTCTCTGCTCTCTCATGGGAGTCGGCGTCCTGACCACCCAGGCCGCCGTCATCGACATTCACAAGACTGGTGTCGAAATCGTCAGTCCTCTCAAGGGTGTCAGCTTTCAGCGTATCGCAGCCCATCGCGAGCCTGCTCCTGATGACGTTGTTGGTCGGACCCAGCCTCTTAAGGCCGTCCGCAGCAAGTTCGCTGGTCACAATGCTGCGACTGCCCTTCAAGCTGCCCAGCCCCGCGACCTCTCGAGCGCCTACCAGAACATCACAGCTCTTACTCCTTGGGGCACCCAGTTCGCCATCGAGGTTATCTGGGACGGTAAGCCCATCAACATGCTGTTCGACACCGGCAGCAGCGATACCTGGGCTGCCAGCTCCAACCTCTCCTGCGTCAGCGCCATGGGTACTGTCGCTTATCCCCAGGAGGCTTGCGGTTTCGGCCCTGATCTCGTCGACGAGTTCAAGTATGGCCCTGTCGAAGACATCCACTTCCTCTTGAGCTACGGCTCCGGAGAGAAGGTCTCGGGTCCCATGGGCTACAGCGACATCGAGGTTGCCGGTATTGTCGTCCGCCAGCAGCAAGTTGGTCTTGCCAATCAGACTCACTGGTACGGCAACAACTACACTAACGGCATCATCGGCATGGCCTACCCCTCCATTACTAGCGCCTTCTCTGGCGATATCGACGAGAAGCGTCCTGCTTTCCAGGTTCCATACCAGCCTCTGTTTACCAGCATGGTCCAGCAAGGATTGTCTGCCGACTCATTCAGTGTGTCCCTCGTTCGCAACTCGTCTGGAGTGATTGCGTGGGGCGGCCGCACCGGCTTGCCGGTCACCGGTCCTACAGCCTACACTGACCTCATCATTGTAAGTTGCCTCCTGCCATCTTGTGGCCCTCCTTGCGCAGAACGAGCTGACATCCCGAAAGACGCAGATCAACCAGGAACGACCCGAGTCATCGTGGCAGTACTCGTACTACACGATTATCGTTGATGGCATACGCTGGGGGTCGATGACCGACGAGAGGAAGTTCCCATTCATCGTCGACACAGGCACTACCATGATGTATCTGCCGCCGCCTATCGCCGAAGCCATTGCAAGGTCGTTTTCTCCTAGCGGCATCTACATGTTCCAGTACGGCTCGTACTTTGCTCCTTGCGATGCCATCGCTCCGCGGGTCGCCATCATCATCGAGGGCGCAAGCTTCTACATCAATCCCGTGGATCTCATTTTCCGCAACTTCAAGGACGATCTTACTGGTTATTGCCAGCTCGGTATCTCTACCGGAGACAGTGGACCTTACGTCCTTGGCGCTGTCTTTCTTCACAATGTCGAGGCGTACTTCGACGTTGGCGCGGGCCAGATGCGTTTCTATGGTCGCGAGACCTATGGCCCCACGCCTCAGGTTACGCAGAACCCGAAGAGGCCCGAGTAAAGGGTTGACCACTTCCATGATGCATTTCTGGTGGTGTACGGATAAACGTCTTTGAGATGCTTCAATTATCATACTCAAGTTTTGCGAGTTGTCGAGGATTGATTTGCTGAAGTTCTTCCGGGGATGGCAGGACCGGGAAAATTGCTTTGCCAGAGATGGGATTGTTGGTTGCTAGATACCTTAGGTCGATAGGGTTCAGTCTAAAGCATGTCAGTTGCCTAATGTGTTCGACAGTGTGCGTTCTCCTTCATCCCAACAAACTTGGCCCAGGCACAGTGGATAAGTAGGGGGATGAGGTCGTGCTGAAACCTAAAGCTGGCGACGTCGGGACTTATCGGAGTGGCAACTAAAGGGCTTATCGTGAGCAAAGGCCTTATCGATAACGGCTGTGACCTCACCGTCTTGGGCATTGGTTTCTGCCACTTCATTCACCAGATCGTGACCCAGGCCGCTTGCAGCCGTCGCCCTCACCGACTCGTCCTCTGCCGACCCCTGAACTCATCAAGGACACATAAGTTTCTTTCTCAGAATTCTTGTCTCTCTTTCTCAGACTCTCTGTCTCATCTGCTCGCCTTCACGATCGCTTCAAACCGTGCCGTTGGTTGCGGTTATTCAGCACTCGCTGCACCGACAGTTCTCCCCGATAATCCCTGCTGTCGGCATTCTCCAGGAAAAAAGAATCGTCCAGCCCCTGGCACTCGGCAGCGAAGACTTCCTCGCAACGACGATATCTTCGCGAAGCAGGCAACGATCGCAGTCTCAACCTTGAGTCCCTTCTTGGCCATCAATCATGGGAATCGGAGTGATCCCGGCAGGTGCTCCGTTGGTGGATGGGAAGCGGCAGCCTCGAAGGCAGCACACAGGGGGCATCAGTAAGGTACGAATACACTTGGCTTCTTCTCGTTCCTCTTCATCACGAGTCTTTTGGTTCTCGTTTGCCTGGTGTTGGCACCTTTATGTCTGCAGCACGACAATGGCGGACACCTAGGTAGCTTCCAGAGTTCTGTGGCATCGTCAAGCAATTTTCCCCCCTTCATTTCTGCCCCAGTCAGCAAGTTTGCTTAATCCAGGCGGTGTGAAGAATCACACAAGCGGGTGTTGGTCTTTTCTGGTAAATCACCCCTGGAACCCCCGGTGCTGTTGATACGATCTGGCAATCGTGCAGATTTGCTGGGCCCGGCTTCCGGACGGCTGGACCTGCTGGTTCGGAGCAGGTAGGCGGTATGGGCCTGGCCTGGGCGGGATAAAGAAAAAGCCCCTGGCGGTGGTGAGAATTTGCCAGCTCAATTGCAGCAAGTGCGGCAGCGGTGTAATCCGATTCCCATAGTTTCTCAGTCAGGAGACTCTGGCCGGATGACCATTTCCCCTGACCAGTGCGTGGGGGTCAGATGCTAGTGGCTGGTCCTGCTCAATTGAGCGGTCGAAAACGAAAAGTTCGTGGCGAATTGCAGGTGCCACTTTGCGAGGCTTTGTCAATTTTGCAGAGAAATCAGGAGATGATACGACAGCGATATCTGTCTGGATGGACGAAGGCGGGATGCGACGGCATTCGTCGCGAGCCTCATGACGGGCGAGTCCTTGACTGGTAATGATGGGGCGAATTATGCACGTTGGATGGGAACGACGAAAGCATGAGGCAAAGTTGCCTAGGGGAATGGGGAAAAGTGCGGACTTCTTATTGCTTCTGGAAATCATGAAGAGATGGCATGTTTGGCTGGAATTTCTGCGTTTCGCGTCTGGAGACAAAGATGCATTCTTCAGGGTTTCTTTGCATTTTCTGCATCATCCTTCATGACAAGCCGGCTATGGCTGGCAAGTCGGTTGGGGCGTTCGGCGTGGTCTGATCCCCACCTCGGCTGTGTTCGGTGAGAGAGGATTGGGCAAACTGCAAAAACCCTGACAGGCGGATTGGGGGAGAGCTTCTGCGACATGTTCCGGTAATGCGGGGATGGCCGCCTTGCAGGCGCTGGCCCTGAGCTTCGCGGCGTAAGCTGGGTCGAACGACGTTCTGGCTGGCTCGGGGCCCCGTCATGAAAATTCAGGGACCGGCGGGGAGCGGGCACGAGACGCGCCAAAATGAGGGGCATCGGATGGGGGGGTTGGAGTTGGGATTGGGTCATGGAGGGGCCGGGCAGGCCACGCCGAGCTGCCTTCCCTCCGCTAATTCTGTTTTCGACTGCCCTGGCATTTGGCGTCATGGATCAGTCTTCCATCTGCTGTCGCCCGTCTGCTGGTGGTGGCCACGGACGGGCGGACGGGAAGGGGGCCCAAGGAAAGAAATATCACAAGGTGACTTCTATTTGCAGCCCTGGCTCAGCGCATCCCAGATTGCGTTACGGATGCATTACCCTACTAATACCATGTCACAACGTGAGCCAGTCGTCATGTCAATGGACCCTTCACCATTGGTGATTTGGTGCTTCTGGTGTTCCTAGGATTCCCGATTGCAAGTGCAAGGAATATATGCAAGCAGCGCTCTGCAGGTTATGACGCCTGTAGCTGGCGCGCATCAGTCAAATGAGTCCGCTCGAATGGGTTTGATTCCCACGATGTGCAACATTTCTGACCAGAGGAGACCAGCTTGACAGGATGAGCTGCTCGGCTTAGCTTTATGGCCATGACTGAGGTGTGCTTGCTTGTTGCATATTGACTACTACTTAGGACCGCTTAGTCCAGTCCAGTCAGCGCCATCCAAATCACACATACCTCAGACAACTTGACTCTACCTTACCTACCTTACCTAGGCTGGCAGCTTGCAACTGCCCTCGGGATATCGTCTCGGCGCTTCTTTCCCCTGCTTGCTTTTACGTACCAGTCGTTCATCCATCCCCCTTCTCTTTCTCTCTTGGACTTGTGCACACTGCTTGCCCACTCATTACTCTATTCCCTCCACCCTCACATCACATCACTCCCATCGGATCACTTTCCTCTCAGAATCCCCGCTCCCCATCTTTCACCCACCCTCAAATACTCTTCATCCGCGAAAGCATAACTTGCATGTTTATTCCCACCTCTCACCATATAATCCACCTTGCACATCACACCTACATACGCAAACGGACAAGAAGTCCCGAGTCAACCTCTCCAGACAAGCACATTCTTACCAGATTATCTTCACCTGTCTGCCTTGCCTTCTACTCTTACCCCTGCTAGCGATTCTTTCATCACCAGGAAGGGCAGCTTCCGCCGGATCGAGAAGTGCCTCCACTTCGGCTCCAAGTCACCACACCCGCCCCCGAAGCTCACGCCCGGGGGTCCCCCCTTTTGGGCGTAGAGCTACTGCCTCTGCTGGAAGCATCACGCGAGCTGCCTCCCGCATCTGCCTCCGCCGCATCCTCATCTCTTGCTTGACTCTGAATTTCACCATATGGTCTCCATCACGCATCGTGCCTCGTCTTTTCTGTCAAATAGCAAATACTCTAAACCCGGACATCGAAAAGCCAGACTTCAAGATGCCCGGTAAGACTAACGGTATTGGCATCCAGGTGGAGGATCTCAAGATATGTGTCGTCATGGTCGGTCTGCCCGCTCGGGGCAAGAGCTTCATTGCGCAGAAAGGCACGTACACTTAGTAAATCATCATTCGATGAGGCTTCTGCGTCATCTCTCGGATCCCGCTCCCTTTGGCGTTGCTATTGTTAACATTTTGTACAGCTCAACGGTACCTGGGATGGCTCTCAATCAAGGCCAAGACCTTCAACGTTGGCAGCTATCGCCGACAGGAAGACGCCCACCCCTCTGCCGACTTCTTTGACTTCCACAACGCTGAGGGCGAGCGGAGACGTCGCGCTGCCGCCGAGAAGGCCATCGAGGACATGCTCGCCTGGTTCCGCCAGGGCGGTGTGATCGGCATTCTGGACGCCACTAATTCCACAAAGGAGCGCCGCAAGTGGGTTCTCGACATTTGCACCAAGGAGGGCATCGAAGTTCTCTTCGTTGAGAGCAAGTGTGATGATGAGAATCTCATCATGGCGAACATCCGCGACGTCAAGACTACCTCGCCTGATTACCAAGGACAGGACCCAGATGAAGCCGCCCTCGACTTCCGTAACCGCATTCGCAATTACGAGAAGGTCTACAAGTCATTGGATGAGGATGGCGATGAGAACGAGTACACTTATCTCAAGATCATGGACGTCGGCAAACAGGTCATCATCAACCGCATCCAAGATTACCTTCAAAGTCGCGTTGTATACTACCTCATGAACCTTCACATCCGCCCCCGTTCAATTTGGCTGTCAAGAGTGAGTTTCACATAGTTCATGGTGGATCGTCTCACTGACTTGAACTAGCACGGAGAGTCAATGTACAACCTAGATGGCCGCATCGGTGGTGACACCATACTTTCTCCTCGTGGAGAGCAATACGCAAGAAAGCTCCCAGAGCTTGTCCGAGAATCGGTTGGCGTAAGTTAGCTTGCCCACGCGCGCCACCCACGGTTCTGACACTCACAGGATGATCGCCCCCTCACTGTCTGGACTTCAACACTCAAGCGCACAATCGCAACCGCCCGATTCCTCCCGTCGGACTACAACCAATTGCAATGGAAGGCTCTCGACGAGCTCGATTCTGGAGTTTGCGACGGATTGACGTATCAGGAAATCAAGGACCGTTTTCCGGAAGACTTTGCTGCCCGCGATGACGACAAATACAACTATCGGTACCGCGGTGGAGAATCCTATCGTGATGTTGTCATTCGCCTTGAGCCAATCATAATGGAGCTCGAGCGATCTGAAGACATCCTCATTGTCACCCACCAGGCTGTCCTGCGCTGCATTTACGCCTACTTCATGAACAAGTCTCAGGCTGACAGCCCCTGGATGAACGTGCCATTGCACACCCTCATCAAGCTCACTCCGCGCGCCTACGGGACCGAGGAGGTGCGCTACGAGGCGAAGATTCCTGCTGTGAGCACTTGGCGTGGCAAAGGCTCTACAGCCAAGCATGAGAACCCTACGGCGGAGTGTATGTGAACCAGCGATATGGAATCTGAAAAGTTTGAAGAGGACGTTTTACTGAAGGCTCGATTTAGGAATAAGGAATGACATACGCAAGGTGGCGGGGCTCCCAACCGTCATATATCGGTCAAACGAGGGGAGAATTTCCTTTTTCTTTCTGACGGCGACAAATCTCATGTTCAGTAAACTCGGCATATTTCTTATCCCGGGTGTTGGAACAACATGGCGTTTAGGGAAGAACGAAAAGAGAACATGTGCGCATAGGGTATTATGGCGGCAAAAACGCGAAGGAAGTGGCATATCGAGGCAGGGTGTTTCACAATCATTTTCACTTGAAAAACAAGGATTTTGCGCATCGAACTCAAAGGGGTTGGTCTGCAGACCCGCACGTCCATTGGGTCCGTATTCTTGCAGTATTTCCTCGAAACCGGTCTGGTTTCATCACTTGCTTTTCTCGCTAGAATTTGGCGAGTCTAAGGTGTTTGGAGGGTCTAGAGTTCCCTGACCAGAGGAACACATGCATTCATCATAGTATTACAACGACACATTTTAAGGCCAAGAAGTTTTCCCAATCCAAGGGTCATGAGCTGTGCCGTCAACGTCGGTCGTACTTAATGTTCTCCTGACCACGAGTCCTTTTCGATGGTATTCCCACTGCGATTGTCCTCTAAGCATTCGCACTCACACGTTTCTGCACGAAGAAAGCGCTTCTGCTTCCACGAATGATATCAGAGGATGACGCCCTGTAATAGTACGTGTAGGTGGTGACCTTGTGCTGTCAGGATAGACTTCGGACCATTCCCCAGTCGTTCTGATTGTCCTCACCTCGCGTTTCATTGGTCCATTCTGCACCTGCGGACGGATGCTGAACATGAGCTACTGCTCAGGAAATCGGGACTCGAAAGCACAGGCTACAGAGAAGCTGACATTAAGATTCCATCGACTGTCCTTGGTTGATTCACATGAGAGGCCTCTCTTTTGGCTCTTTCGGCTCCAATTCTTAAACACCATGCTTGCACCAACCATCGAAAATGAACCTCGAATTACCTACCGATGTTCACGGTGTCCCATGGCTCATTCTGAGTCTTCCAGTTCAAGGTGTTGCTCAAAATCGTCACAGTAGTCAGTAACTACTACTAAGTTTCATTCATCATTTGGCGTGGAAAAGACCCCTGGCCATCGATGTCTCCCCAGCACCAGGGCAGGTACGTACCTCTGCCCCGCATCAACCAACCGGACCGGATCATCCCTGTCCGTTATCGCTTTGCTCCACTGAACTTTTTCCCCCGATAAGAAAAAATTCCCCCAATGGATCCCTCTCTGGCTGCTGCATGTGGCAGCAAAAGTTGAATTCGCGCTGAAGTAGAATCGCTTTTCTTTAATCACAACCACCTTCTCACCAAACCCCTGTGAAGATGGACGCCGCAACAAGCAAGAAGCGCAAGCTCCGCGCCGAGGCCAATGGCGCAAAGGCGTCCAACGGCAAGCGCTCTGCCGCGCCACCCTCCGTCGAAGCGCAACCAAAGAAGCAGAAGCGCTCCAAGGAACCCGCCCCGGAATCAGACTCTGACAACTCCGGGAGCGACGCCGAGGAGGAGGAGAATGAGGAGGAGACGGCAGAGAACTTCAATCAGACGGCAGACGACGACGAAGACGCCGGCTCAGACCTCGACGACGACGTCAAAGCCCCCGCCGTACCCTCCAAATCCTCCTCCGACATCCCCAACGCAGATTCCCTCGCCCTGCCCACCGTCGGCGCCGAAGCCCACGACTTCTCCCAGCTCAACCTCTCCGAAAAGACGATGAAGGCAATCAAGGAAATGGGCTTCACAAAAATGACCGAGATTCAGCGCCGCGGTATCCCGCCCCTGCTCAGCGGCAAGGACGTCCTCGGCGCCGCCAAGACGGGCTCCGGAAAGACGCTCGCCTTCCTCATTCCCGCGATCGAGATGCTTTCCGCCCTCCGCTTCAAGCCCCGCAACGGCACGGGCGTCATCGTCGTCTCCCCGACGCGCGAGCTGGCGCTGCAGATCTTTGGCGTCGCCCGCGAGCTCATGGAGCACCACTCGCAGACGTACGGCATCGTCATCGGCGGCGCGAACCGCCGCGCCGAGGCCGACAAGCTGCAAAAGGGCGTCAACCTGCTGATCGCGACACCGGGACGCCTGCTCGACCACCTCCAGAACACGCCCTTCGTCTTCAAGAACCTCAAGTCGCTCATCATCGACGAGGCGGACCGCATCCTCGAGATCGGTTTCGAGGACGAGATGCGCCAGATCGTCAAGATCCTGCCCAAGGAAGACCGTCAGACGATGCTCTTCTCGGCGACGCAGACGACAAAGGTCGAGGACCTCGCGCGCATCTCGCTGCGGCCCGGCCCCCTGTACGTCAACGTCGACGAGCAGAAGACGCACAGCACCGTCGAGAACCTGGAGCAGGGCTACGTCATCTGCGACGCGGACAAGCGGTTTTTGCTGCTGTTCAGCTTCCTGAAGCGCAACCTGAAGAAGAAGGTCATTGTGTTCTTCAGCAGTTGTAACTCGGTCAAGTACCACGCCGAGCTTTTGAACTACATCGATCTGCCGGTGCTTGATTTGCACGGCAAGCAGAAGCAGCAGAAGCGGACGAATACGTTCTTTGAGTTCTGCAACGCCAAGCAGGGAACGTTGATCTGCACTGATGTTGCCGCTCGTGGATTGGATGTAAGTCTTTTTACCCATTTCTCGCCCCCTATCTCTCCTATCAAGAGCTATGCTGACCCAACGGCCCAACTCTAGATCCCCGCCGTAGACTGGATCGTCCAGGTCGACCCCCCCGACGACCCGCGCGACTACATCCACCGCGTCGGCCGGACAGCCCGCGGCGCCAACTCCAAGGGCCGTTCCCTCATGTTCCTCCAGCCGTCCGAGGTCGGCTTCCTCACGCACCTCAAGGAGGCGCGCGTGCCCGTCGTCGAGTTCGACTTCCCGGCCAACAAGATCGCCAACATCCAGTCCCTGCTCGAGAAGCTCATCACGCAGAACTACTACCTCAACAAGTCGGCCAAGGACGGCTACAGGTCGTACCTGCACGCGTACGCGTCGCACTCGCTGCGGACCGTCTTCGACGTCAACAAGCTGGACCTCGCAAAGGTCGCCAAGAGCTTCGGCTTCAGCACGCCGCCGAGGGTGGACATCACCGTCGGCGCGAGCGGGCGGGACAAGAAGGTGCAGGGGAGGAGGGCGTACGGGAGCCAGCCGAAGCATGGCGGCGGCACCGGCGGCTTTTATAAGAAGAGGTAAAGAAGAAGAAAAACTCTTGTTAGACCGAGGGGGAGAAGGGTGGGGGGTGGCATGTGTATGTGTGGGTGTTTGGAAGCACGGCGTCGAGTTACTCAAAATCAATTATTTTAGTGAAAAGGGTTAAATGGGATTGTCTTTTTTTCTACTGGTTTTACTGGCAGACGCATGTGTTGGCGATGTTGTTTTCGTGCTGGTAATGAGCAGTATGAGAGCCTCAGTACTGTGTCTCGACGGACTTTGCAGCAGCTGGGCCAGGTGGGATGTCGTGTGTCGGGATCCATTGCTATCTCCATAGTAGGATTTGTCCGTTCGGACCATTATGTTGAAACCTATAGATATCCTTGGAGAAAGTGACATTGACTCGGACAATCTCTGCGGGTGGCACCTGTCTAGCCATCCTTCCCATCTCCCCATCACCTTCTTCCTCTGCTCCTGCTCTCTTATTCCTGAATAACCCGCCGACAACAATAAATAAGGGCTGAAACGTAGCTTTGTACAGAGTACAAGGCCGAGAATTCAACATGAGATGCCCCTCCAGCCCTGAGATTACAACACTAATGGCCCTGGGGCATACCGTTTGGCGCTTAGTGCAATCATAAAATCGTTAGATAAAAGCCATCCCTAGATATAAAAACCAACCTTTAAAAGCCGTTTTATAGCTAAATTTACATAGCGAACATCGATTAAGCTTGCTTGGATAGCTGTTTATTGCTGGTCCCTTCGGTCTGGGAAACTAAAGTCTTCTGCGTCTTGTGGTAGTCTAGCTTGTCCACTGTATTTAAGAGTTTTTTTTCCAACGCGCATACATTGACTGCATATTGCCAATGTGAGACAAAAGGCCAAGCTTGCTTATATAGCAGGGTGACTTGTGGCTTAGTAGCGTAGCGTTGGGCTATGCGCCCTTGTGTTGTATGGTTGTAATAACTTATGCTTGACTCTTTTCTCTGGTCTGTGTTTTTGTGATTATTGCTCGGGAAATACACTAGAGAAGATGATAGAGAGCTCTCTTTGTTAGAGCTTGATCAACCTACCTTATTTCTTCTTTTAACATCCTATCTAGGGCAGTAGGCATACAAATCTGAAGTAGTTAAGGTGCAAACGCCTCCTGTGAAAAGAGCGAGTGCCCTTGCTATCTCGTCCGCGAAGCCTTTCAATCCAAGAAGATTCAAGATAAGTATATATATAACGCGAATGAGAGATAGTTCTTCTGTTGAGACTTGGTATATAACTTTCAGCTGTGTTGATGAAGGGCATTGTCTCGATACTTGTTGACCACTCTATAAAATGTGGCACTTTGAAAAGGAGCTGTTCGAAGCACAGTTTTATGTTCGCAGCTCTAGGGTCTTGCTTCTTGATACAGTAAGAAGATTACCACAGTATAGCAGAAGTTCTCAGAGTACGGGGAGAATCAAAATCAAGTGAAGGCTCGAAATGGAGGGTTTGATTTACTCACCTTTCTCGGGCGTTGTGCCTTGGGCCTTCATACTGGTCTGTCGGCCACATGGCTCGCAATTCAGGCAAAAACTCCACCTATTGGATCATCCAGTCATCGATCCGTACCTGCTGCCAAGAGAAATCAGCTGTGGTGGCGCTCGCCAATGAGGAATGACCGCGCATTCGCGCCTGCCCGACTGTCGGCAAACATGAGAAGCAGCTCTTGGCTGCCGAGAACCTCGTTGCTTTCACAAGGATTTTTATTTTACACCCTGGACGAAAGGCTCCAAATCAGACAGCAATTCCAGCTCCGCTCCATTATGCACAAGCTGTCGAGACAACGGGCTAGTCGGCGGTCGCCAGCCTGGTGGGATGAAATGCGAGACGTAATCTGTGAAAGCTATCAGAGACTCTCCCTCACAGAAATACAAGATCTGTTAGCAAAGGAACATGGTGCTAGCGTCACGTAGGTGCTTCGAGAGAAATCCGAGATCCCTCTGACGTCTTTTCTCAGTAAACGACAGCTTGTCTTGAGGCTAAACCTATGGGGAAACATAAAGTATAACACGGGCGAAGATTACACAGGCCAAAGAACTGCCTGAAGCCGACAAATCTGCTTCTGATCCAACGATCGCAGAGGTCAATGAACCACAGCGTCTATCCGGAACCAAACAGGACCCAGAGTCCTTGTTGTTACTGAATACGCTTGATTTGCTTGATTCGCTTGATTCCCAATTTCAACCTCAACCACCAGCTGAATCCGTTCCCAAAGATGGCGTCAACCGAGTTCCAGGCAGCTCACTCCCGAACGATACCAGAGACAGACTTACTGAGTTAATCATTGAGTATTTGCGTGAAGCGATGGCGACTAGCCGCGTTTTCGTGGATCTAGCTGATTCTGTTGGCAAGGGCTATCGATTGTTTAAATGGGCGAACGACGTGACCGAAGTGATCACCTCCATCAGAACAGGGTCACGGATAATTTCGATGATATCGCCAATGGAAGATTGCATGGAATCCTTGGATGAAATCATCGCTGACGAGCCATCCCCATTTACTGAGCACTCTACTCATCACTTGGAAGAACACAAGTTTGATAGAGGATGGTGGGACCACCAGCAGGGGCTTCCTCACTGCTTTGCACCAAAAATGCCTTCCTCTTCTTGGGCGCCGTCACATCATCTCAAAAATCCAAGGGGAGGTGCCTTCGACGCCGGATCGCTGCATAGAGCGCCTCGAGGTCTTGCCCGCGGAAGTTTTCAGTAGGGGCGCCAAGCCGACAGATGCCACCTTCGAAAGAGATGAGACAAGCGACTACCAGACGGTGGCCTCTTTAGCCGTTCGATCTCGCCAGTCTGGCCTGCGCGCGGGGCCTCTATGGGGCATGGAGAGGAAACATGCCGACCCAAATGATGGCGGCTACAAGACCCTTGTAACGGTCCCTGCGGCATCTTCAGACTCGAACGACATGCGATCGGGACTTCCTCTCGAACAGAACTACTCAATTCGGCCTCTTCTCCCGATAACTCCAAACTGGCCCGCGGGAATAGATTTAAGGGTAACGGACTTGAAGGAGGAGCGAGCGGATAGTGCATCCCGCTCCTCTGGCGACGAGAAACCGGCAAAAGCAGGCTTTTTTGCACCTATTACAAGTACAAACCACGCAAGTACTATCAAAAAAGTCCTTGCTGCGGACCTGGATGGACATTCATTCATCGGGTGAAGTATGACTTCAGCTGTAATTGATATAGATGCCAGCTAAAGCATTTCAAGGGAACATCTATATCGTCGTCACGGAGCTCCGCGTCATCAGTGTCCGAGATGCCAACGAGATCTACAAGAGGGCTCCGCTCTGCAACTGCATCTCAGACAAGACCCTCCTTGCCAAGTTACCAAACCTGACGAGTTTTGCGACAAGTTCGACCCGGAACGTCAAGAGAGGTTTCGAATGAAACCCAGAGGAAGAAAGTCGGAAGAAGAGCAATGGGTCGACGTATACCAGATCCTTTTTGACGTGAGAGATATCGAACTCCCAACTCCGTGTAAGTTCGGTTGACCTAGTACTTGATCTCGGTTATAGAGCTGAGAACAGCCTCAGATTATGACTTGGATCCTGCCCTGGTAGCTCAGGCGGAGACATGGGAGGAGCGTGTTCGGAGGGAAATCCGACCTCTCCTACGACAGCTACTGGCGACTGAAGTCGCTCAGGCTTTGACAAATATCGCACCGTATATTCTGAAAAGGTTGCACGATCTCATCCGTCTCCTGGAGCCACCATTGAGGGAGAGTTTCGAACGAAGTAGCGACGGAAATCGCGGTAATGCGAATCCAAGCCCGAGTGCAGGAAATCCAACTCCTGCCTGGGCCGAATCAGTTGCCACGTCCATGGTATCCTCTAGAGGCGCAATCCCTCCATCAGCACCCGGAAACTCGTTATCCTCTTGGGACGACGGGCTGCAGTCTTGGGTCTATCCGGAAACCCAGCCACAGATGTCGACGAGATTTCCGGCAGAAAGCGGACTTTTTCCAAGTCAAAATGTCGACAATGTCGGTACTACCGGACTGCCAGAAGAATGGCTGAATATGGGCGAGTACTATGACTTCGATGACTCGAATTGGCATTCGGATTTGTCAGGATTGCGCGGACCAAATGACACTGAGGATGAACCCCCATTATGAGACGAGGAAGTCAAGTAAACATGAACACGTCCATAGAAGGCGACGGAAACCTGAACCAAGACATTTGGAGCCACATCGATTGCGCTTTAACTTCGGAATGAGGGGGGAATTATTCGTTCTCAAGAGCTGGCTTATGACTTCCCGAAGCCTTCATCGAGATGTGTCGTGAAATCACCCGCATGCCAAGCCAACGGGATCTCTCCTAACTAAGAGCCCCTCCCGATCGCCACGCCACTAACGTAGGCTAGGCTGGCTAGGCCGAGACCCTAAGGGTATCCGTCTCCTCCCCCGGACATTCCTGTTCCCGTTTAACAGCCCGTCATCCTTCGTTGCTTGTCACTGACACAGAGGTCATGCATGTGTCCTCGACCGAAGTGGCCAAAATCGTTGTATCCTGATTGCCCGATAATCGAATCAAATGCCATAATGCAACATCGTCGATACTTCCCTGCTTCTCCAACGCCAGTCCGGACCCCCCGCGATTGAACGCCTCGCCAGAAAGTAGAGCATAAATCCCGATCCGAATCGCAGTTCTCGGTCATCTTCCATAAGATCATCGCTGTGGGCTTCCCCATTGGGGGCTCTCGTATTACAAAGCTCGAGGGACTCACGTCCTCGCCCTCTTCCTTCTCCTCCCTTCTCCTTCCTCCTTCGGACTCGGGCGTTTGCTTTGGCCTTGTCCCCCCATCGGCAGTGATGATGATGATGTTGTTGTTGTTGCTGGTGCTGATGCCGCTGCCGGAGATCCGGGCTGATGATATGTTTGCTGTTGGTGTTGAAGCTGATATTGGGCGTATTCGTGGTATTGCTGGTAATATCGCTGATGCTGCGGCTCTCCAAAGTCCAGACCTGCGACTCCCTCGTCCTCGCCAGCGCAGGTATCGCACTCCTGGTCAAAGGCATGCGTCTCGACGTCGACGCCTCGGCGGCAGCCACCAAACTCATCCGCGTTCTTGGCCTCGAGGCACGAGAGCTGCTGGGAAAGGTCGGCCCAGGTCAGGGATTCGTTGCAACGGGTGCAAGTTCCCGCGAAGAGAATGAGACGGCACATTTGGCCCCTGGTCGTAGTCGATGAATTCGTTGGTGAACGAGTCCGAGTGCGAAGTAAACGGAGAGGAGGGAGCTTCGAGGTAATGAAGCAGATGGAATAGCAAAGCAAAGTAGCTAAAAGCGTACGGTTTGGGGGGGGGGGGGGGGGTATCAAAGGGTATTTTGAAGGACTCGACAACCCGTCAAATCAATTTGACATCTCTTGGCAGGAGGATGTCAAGGACCACAAACAGCGGAAGAAACGAAGATTAAAACAACTTTTGGGGGCGGAAGACCTTCAAAAAGGCTGCACCTCAGGATCGACAAGAAGGGGGGTGGGCAGCACCATTCGATCTCCGGGAAAACGGACCGGACGGGAGCAGGGGAGGGTAGGAGCAGAAGGGGAATGAATGGATCGCACGATTAGCCCGTGAAGGCAAAAAGGAAAAAAAAAAGAGGATATGCGAAGAGGGCACAAAAAAAGAAAAGAAATCAGAAGAAAAAGCGCCGGCGCCAGGCCGCACATGCAGCAGCACACGCACACACAGCACACGCAGCACATGCACCTCAACCGTCTTGCAGCAAACGTCCACGCGGCGCGCCGGCACTTTGCCAGGGGGACTCGGGAGAGCTAGGAAGGAAGGGAAGCTTTGCCCCCCCGCGATGATGCTAAGACCATTTGAGATAGTTTTGCTTGCCTGACCTTTTTGTTTTGGCGCGCACTAGGAGGAGGAGGACATGTCAACAGAGTGAAGTACGAATAGCCAGATGCGGAGGAATGAGGGGACCTGTCTCTGTCTCTGTCTCTGTCTCTGTCTCTGTCTCTAAAAAAACAGATTCGTCTACGGAAAAGCCACCTCCGTGTGTGTTCTGAATCCTGATGATGCTCACCTAGCGAGACATGTAACCCGAAGTAGGACATTGCCGGCCGGAGTTGATTTGTATTGTAGGCCTAGACTCACTCTCTGGATACATGCGTTCGTGGGGGGGCTGAGATAACTGTGATTCGAAAGAGGGAAGCTCTTTCAACGGCGCTGAGACACGGGTGCCACGAACGGCCATCGAAGCGTTTGCTCAGGTCGCCTCGTTTCCCTGAACTTATCTTCTTTGGGGGGAAACCTCCGCCTCGACTATTCCGGTTAATGGAAATGGAATGTGAATCAGGTTCAAATTCTCCGGGCGACAGCTCCGAGTCAAAGATTCTCGGCTGAGTAAAAGTAAACTTCGAGGAGAATACTGAACAGCAAGTAGAAGTAGGTTGAGTGTGGGTGATTGAGGAGGTACGTGATGTAAGCTTAAGTTCGGACAAGGCACTGCGGTAATTAGCAGAGGAATTGAATGGAGGACGGGTGCCAGCATGGGAGGAGCATGGATCATGCAGCGAGCATTACACCAATTCCGTCAAGGATAGAGCTCCCTTGCTCACCACCACCACCACCATCTTCAACTTGCCCCCCCCCCCCCCCCCGCCCTGCAGCCAAGCTACCCCAGCTTTTTCTCACATGCCGGACGACGTGAATCGAGGATATCGATTTTCTATATTTACACAGCCCATCTATTTAGCGATCTTCTGACCAGGAATATCCTGCAAGCAATGTAACTCACAATCGCCTCACCGTGATCCAACCAACCACACAACATCGTCTGCGAACCGACTTCGCCTCCATCCCCACACGGCACAGAGCTTCTCTCACGACACAACTCTCGACATGAGAATGCAGCCTGATGAGGGTTTGACGTAAGAAAGAAACCGACGCAGGGGGTAAACCAGCAGTACATCCGCGAATCGAGCGGGCTGCCCAGACCCGGGAAAAATCGATTGCTCATTGACATCTCGAGAAGCCCCTGATCTGACTCGTCTTGCCCCTTCGCATCGCATCGCCTCCCCACTGCCATTGCCGGTGGGATACCCTTCTCCCGAATCCGTGAGGCTGCGACGTCTCTGGATGTGACTTCCTAGCAGCTCAGACGCGGGAATCGTAGGGCGCGCGATGTCTATGCAAGGCCAATCTGGTTCGTCACATCTTCGAATCCTTCCAACCTTAACCTAATCAGGGGGGGGGGGGGGGGGGGGCGGTTGGCCCCAAACCAGGGCGAAGGCTGATGAAGGAAGGGCCGCGAGAGCGAGCGATGCGCATCCGCGACCGCGTCCATGCATGTGTCATCGACAGCAACCGTGTTCTCGCATGAGAAGACAGATTCAGGGTATCGATGGTCGTCCGCCGGAAACCTTGCTGCGCAGTGCAAGCTGTCGAATCTTGTTCCCTGATGATTTCTTCTTCTTTTCTTTTCCGTTCTAACCAGCTGTATCTCCGTTAGCACAGACTGGGTTCTCACATGCAAAATCACAAGCAGAACGCAACTGCCTCCAGATCGAAGCGAAGACGTTTGCTCAACTGTCTGACGCAAAAGAACAACACACACACACGTAGCACCGTGGACGCCCAACGACAGAAGAAAGTCCTGGCATCATCTCGAGTTGAGGCACTAGCCCCCTAATGGGCCACTCGAGGAACCGGCCCGCCCTGAACCAAGCGTCTGTCACATCCGTGTCGAACCGGGGATGGAGCCGCCTCTGCACTCGGAGCAATGATGAGAATTTCAAGTGACGTAGGAGACGCATTGGGACCTAAGCGCCAACTCGCACCATCTTGAGTTGGATTCTCTTGCCATTCACACGCAGTATTCCCGCCAGTTGACCTCTCATGAATGTACTCGGATGATACCCATGCTAGAAGCAGTCTCGGCGTGAGGGCATAGCTACTAGGTAGATTACCACTATTACAGGAGACGTCTTCGCGCGATATACCTCGACGATATACCAAAGCCGCACATTGACAGGTAAGATGGAGGTTTCTACGACGTTACACTCACTCACGCCAATACGCTCTTATCCGAGCGGTGGAGACTTCTCCGACGGCACAGACATCTCTCTCACATGCAAACGCATTGGCGAGCTGGCATATCATGAAGCCTCATCGCCATGCCGCGTGCAAGGGCATATGTCGCACAGAAGAGCGACGTACAAAAAGCATGCAAGACGCACGCGAGAAGCACATCAAAAGCAAATCTCAAGCCTGATATCCGCCCCTCCTCCGACCCCCCAAAACACGATAAGCGAGAACGTCTGTTCGATGACACCACGATCTTTCTCAACCCACTCACAGACCGAACAAGCCAAACGTCCCTCATCTCACAAACGTTCCGTCAAAACGGGCCATGACCGACCGTCTCGCCTTCACCTTTTCCGCAAGCCATGATCGAAATAGGCAATGTCCGTGATGCCACTCGGTGGGTGAGGAGGCGCGAGCGACGCTGAGATCGCCGGAAGTGTAAACTTGCGATCCCCCCCCCGAGACGCGAAGGATGAACATGAGCTTCTTGATGGATTTCACCTCATGATTAGTCGAATCCGTACGCCGGACAAGTCTAGACCCAGTGTCCTGCGAGTGTTCTGGGCAGCGCTCCGAAAATGTCAGTGAACGGCGACTTCATGCGAATCTTACGAGGAGCCGTCGAATCTGAATAGTGCTGTGACGAAGAATCGCCCAGTTGCACGGGCGCGCGTCGCAAGCTATGAAGGATTCGACTTTGGGCAAGACATGTAAGATTGCTCCAGGGCTACCTAGGTGGCCAGAGGAGCTTGATTGTTGTACGGAGAAGTAACCGCAAGGCGCGACACATAAGGTCAGAAAGTTCAATTGAGACGGAATTACTACTATACAGCGTACGGTTTTTCTTTTTCTTTCCCCATCCGTCCCTGCCAGCCTGCCTCTGCCTCATACAGCGTGCGATAAAAATTTGGGGAATCAAGAGAAGTCAACTAGAGCATGAGAAAGGAAAATAGTACGGCTTGGTATCATGTCCACAAAGACCAAAGATGAACTGGACTGGATGAGAGATGCATCCGTACGATGGAAACACCGGTGAGCCGCCTCAGGCTACGTAGAGTCAACCGAGACACGAGATTGACGCGACGTACGTCAAGGATATAGGCCGAGACATGGTTGAAAGGCAGTCGGGACAACCTTGCATCCAGGAGTAATAGTTGTATCCTCAAGCGCGAAAGCTCAAACGGCGTGTTGCATCATGACCAGCACGAGTCTCTCGGAACTTCATTAGGGCCATTTGCGCAAACGAATGTTTCGCAACGTGTGAAGGGTGACGTTGGCGGCAGATCCACGAGCGTTCGAGTTCTGGCCATCACAAAGGTGAAAAGAGCGTGCACCATGGAGGTTTGGTAGGAAACCCATGTCGTCGCAAAGCGTCATTACGCACCGTGTCCATGTCAGGTTCGATGTCCCAGTCATGCCAATCAAGGATTATGTGCAAGCAAAATGTGCCATCATCATCGTCAAGTGTCGAATGAGTTCAGTGCATCGGAAGTCAGCGAAGCAAGACCAGAGGCAGGCTGTTGTCTTCGTCCTCCTCGACTGAGTCTCCTGAGTCTCCTGAGTGTTGCTGTGTTCCAAGTGTAACATGTTGGGCGCTGTGCTGTTGCAAGTCCAGCGGATGAAAGTAATCAGTCGTCGAATGTGCGGATGAATCGTGAAATGCGAGCCAGAGCCACCATAATCAACGGGCATGAGCGTCGCTTCAGTAAACGCAACGCGAAAGGAAGCATCATGTCGAGGTCCACGGCAAGTGATCAGTCACATCACATAGGCATGAGCCCCACGGAATGGGCGCACGCCACGCGCCCTTATGAGGCACTTGGAGGCTGAGCACCTGGCTGACCCGCTGTGCCCCCTTGCTGCTGTTGATATACCAAAGACTGGTACCAAAGGGCGAGATAATTCTGGTAACCTCCGTCTGCGGGGCAGTTAGTAACATCACCACAATCGGAGAGTGTCAAAGGGACTTACACTGCGCGTAAGGGTCTGCGCCGTCCGCTCCAGCAGGAGCCTGGGCAGCTGGGGGATTAGTTGATCCTGATGCTGGTGGGTTAGATCCTTGTTGAGAGTAGCTTCTGTCAAAGTCCTGATTTTGACGACCGCGACCACCGCCGCCACCTCCGCCGGAATTCTTCTGACGCTGATACAAGTTAGACATGGGCCCGTATGTGATATATTTAGCTTGACTTACCACTGCGTCAACCTTCTCCTCAATCGCCTGCTTAGCACGAGCGATGCTATCGCGCGAACCGATGAGCGCAATTTCACGCTGGACTTCACCAGGACCGGACGACTGGGCAACGTTGATCTTGCATCCAGTGCCATTTTGCATGTCCCGAATGGTCTCTCCTCCCTTTCCGATAATCATGCCGACGGCCTCAGAGGGAACGTAAATCGCATCGTGGATCTTGTCGCCACCACCACCCATGCCGGGGCCAGCATCTCGCTGCTGGTGGCCACCATCCTGTCGTAGTGGTTTCTTCGCCGGAGCTGCTGGCTGACCTTCGTTGCGGCTGTCGCTGTCGACAATTTCCATGATCAGGTCTTTGGCTTGAGCAGCGGACTCGCGGGAGCCGATGAGGTTGACGGGGCGAAGTCCATTGACGCTCTTTGATTCACCAACAATATTGATGTGGCAGCCGGACCGCTCCTGGAGATCTCTGATAGTCTCTCCACCTCGACCAATGATCAGGCCAACGGTTCTATCAGGAACCATGATCTGCATGCAGTCTTCGCCGTCTCTCAATGCAGCGGCACCGGCGGCGGCAGCAGCCGCAGCACCAGCTCCAGGTCCAGCACTACCACGGTTGTCGCGGGGGGCGCCCTTGGGATTGGCGGCACCACGGTTGATAGCCCCCATGCCGCTGTCGTCTATGATACGATTGATAGCAGTCTTGACTTCGGCGCGTCGTGGCCTAGGGCCAGTGATTTTGCACTGGCGGAAGGGGCCGTTGTCGGTGGAAGGAAGGAATTGGACGCGGCAACTGGACTCAGACTCGATGCGGCGGAGGTTCTCGCCCTGTCGGCCGATGATAAGACCGACGAGGCTTGACTCGATCTGGATGGTTTCCGAGTTGTCGTCACCACCGCCACCGCTTCCTCTGAGAGGCGATCGTTCTCTGGCGCCAGAGTTGCGAGGAGAGAAGGCGCGGCCACGCGGGCCTGGGCTGTAGGACCGATCGCGACCATAGTCGCGTGGGGTAGGACGGTCATCGCGGCGCTCGTCTCGGTAGGGGTTGAGGTTGTCGCGAAATTGATCGCGGCGGTTGGGGGGAGAACGAGATCGCGAGCTTCGGTGATAGCTTCCTCGGGAGTCTTGGCGAGGGGGTTCGTTGGAGTACACGAGGGGTCGGTCGTAAGATGTGACGCCCTTCTCGGCAGCAAAGGCCTTTGCTTGAGCGATGGCATCCGCGATACTCACGGTGCCCGAGTTGACAGGCCGGATGGAGCTCAGGTCCAGACTGCCGCTGCCCGAAGGTTGAGGCAGTGAGTAGCCACCGCCGCCGCCGTAAGGAGGGGCGCTTTGCGGCGGCATGGGCGGGTATGATGATTGAGCACCAGGAGGCGGAGGATAACCAGGCGGCATGCCGGGCTGCGCCTGAGCGGGTGTTGAGGACGTGCCTCTTTGTGCCGCGCCTATCAAACAAATAAGTCAGTCAAGGGTGCAGACAATGAGAGGATCATGTTTCGGGTACCTACCTAGGGCAGCGAGGATGGACGAGATGTCGCGAGGGGGTTCAGCCATGTTGACGGCGCGAAGTATTGGGTAATTGGGAGAAGAATTATCGCTGGTCAAGTTGGGAGCGTAGTTGAGAGGACGATTTGTGGGCGCGTAGGTTGAATTTTCTGCGCGATAACAAGGAGGTGGGAATGCGGGTGATTACGAGAGTGGGCTTGATCAGGTGATGAAAAGAAGAGGCGCAATCTTGTCAAGTCGTAATATCACGGTCAAGATCAAGGATACTCCTGCGCAGATGACGCGGCCACAACCGTACGGATGCTGGATGAATGAAACCGATTCCCTGATACTGTCAGTACCTGATGTTGTCAGATCGAGGTGAAGAGGGCAGGGCAAGCTGAGCGGACGAAATCACGGTTGCAAGGTTTGTAGGCTGGAGACCGCCTGCCGAAAACAGATGCGCCTTGCTGCGATGCGCAGATGCAGAGGCAGGAGAGAGGCAGGAGCAGGCTGGAAGGTAGCCCCGCTTTTGAAAATTTGGGAAGGTTCGGACTTTTACTGTTCCTTCCCGATTGTATATGCTCTGCTGCCCTGTACCTTAGATAAGCTGGAAAAGTGCACGTGCCACGCTTCTCCAGCTGCGCAGCTCAACCTCAAGCTTTCCAACAAGTTTTTAAACTTGCGTCGTGAGTTCTCCAGAGTCTATGAGGCTACGTCATTCGAAAGCTTGACTGGATGGAGTTGAGCAGGGCGCAGTCAACAATGCCAGAAGTGAGTAGTGGCACTTCCACGTGAGTTTGCGACAATGCAGACAGACTACCGCCTTGCAGGCGGATACGCTGTCTCGGGCGACTCAGGCACAGCTTTGGGAAGATCAAACATTCAATGCTGAGGCTAGAGCTGCGGAGTGAGTGGCTTGCAGAAGTGAACGAAGCTTTAAAGTTACGATGCAGGTTCTCGTTTATACGAGGCCATCGCCAAGTCCTAATCATTCAAAATCCCTTCTGAAGTTTGGATGGGCCTCGTCCCAAAGACCGCAAGCGCCGACTTCATCGTTGGCGGTAGGCGGTCGGCGGCGTCCGCAGCGAAGCGCCCAACGTCGCAGAGCGCGGGCCACCAACGACCAATCATTCTTTGCAAGCGTCCAGACTTGAGACGACCCCACAGAACAGAGTGTTCTTGTTCAGTGGGGCCCATCGCCGGTTGCCGCAAGAACCCTCTGATGGAAATGCAAATTGGCGGAAGGCAAGGTGCGACTGCAACTGCAAAGGCAAATGCACTGCAACTGCAACATTGGCTCCCATTTCCTTTCTTCTGTTATCGCATTCGCCCACAGTCGGCAAGCGAAGGGCATCTTCGGAAACAGCAATCTTGGCAGAATGAGGTCGAGTTTGGCTTGTCATCGGAGGCGGTGGGTAAGGTAGCTAAGTAGGTATCTGCCAGTTCGCACCTGACCAAACTGCCTGGAACGTACCTTGCGCGTTTAGACGAACTTGCCCTGCATGCCTACCTTCCTCGGAATGCCACGATTTGTGTAATTGCTTAAGCTTTCCTGCCGTCTGACCAAGATCAGCCTCCAAAAGACCGTTCCTGTCGCAAACCGGTTTTCTGTGATGCTGTGATCGTAGTGGCAAAGGCTTGGCATTGCTCATCGCTCATCGGCCGACTTCCTTTGCGTGGTAAGGACAGCCCAGCAAACATATCGTATCTACACTTTTTGCTACCTTCACTAATAAGGTACCTTACGATAGGTACCCATTCTTGCCGTCGCTGCTAGTCTTTTTATTCCTCGCCATCTCTTTACAGGGGTCGTACCTTAGCGGCATGACCCGAATGGCGTTTTTGAGGCAACGATTGGACAAAAAGTTGGTCTAGTGGCAGAGGATCCCCTGCAAGCGCCAGCCATCCGCCGCGTCTTTTGGTTTGCTGGCTGACGATCTTTCCTCTGTTCCTGCTTCGGTGCTTCCCTCTTCCCAGTCTCCATAACCCTTCGTGCAGAAGTTAGAACTGCAGACCAGCCTAACCAGGCCAACTCATCGTTTCCTTCGCCCTCATGGAGTCATCGCACCAAAGCGACCTCGGGAGGACGCCCGACACAGCCACCGGCACTACCTGGCGTGACTCTTCCGCGGGAATGGGATATCGACGAGGATGAGTGTGAGTGAATGCGAGGGCCGGCTTGCCAATGTCGTCAGAGTGCATTCTCGCCGCAAGGCGTGTGAACGAACCGGAACCTACGAACAGGACCGGGTTCTGTTAAAATGCCCATCTCCTTTGGTTTCCCCGAATGGCGACTTTTGGAATGATGGGCACCATCCAACAGTCGTTCCGTGGTGTCCCCTTGCTCAGTGACTCAAACGTCCACTTGTATATCACTGGAGTTCGCCCTCATTCGTGAAGCCGTCTACTGCTGCTGGCTTGAACGAGTGCAGGGCTGTTTCTATGCTCTTGTAATACTACAATCTCACCTCGCTGCGCAAGCCAAATTTCAAACAACCAGTCTCGTCACCCGATGAGACTGTTGTAGGAGCGACAGTGTCAACTCGACTCACACCCAGTAACATTCTCTCCGCCAAGCGAGCTCAACTCATCTCAGCCTGCTCTGACCCAGCCGAGCCGCACGCAAGCAATACGAGGAGCAATCGACCGAGTCAAATCTATTCCGTGTCTTCTGATACGGCTACACTGCATCGAGAGCTCCGTCCTCGGTTTCCGCAAATATCGCCTTGCCTTAGCAGCGTTTGGGCAGGCGCTCATCGTGACCCCGGACGACGACTTTGGTTGGCTGAGAGCGGCCGTTGAGCGCGCTTAGAAAGAAGGGGAAAAAAAGAAAAAGGAAAGGAAAAAGGCTTCACCCAAATCCACCTCCACCTTTCTTACCCGGTGCCGCCAAACTTAGGCCAAGTCCAATTTCCTCAAGGCCACGGCCAAAGGGCCTTTGCTGGCATCATCCCATTCTGCATCGAGGTGTGAATCAAGTAAGCAGCCTTTCTTCTTTCTCGAGTCCCCATGTCCCGTCCTTTGATGTGCGGCTGCAGCGTGTTGCAGACCCCCAGCCGTCTAAGTTGACCCGGTCATGCCTTCCCCTTCTTATTATACTTGCTTCCCATTCACGACTTCCTTCCCTCCAACCCAAACCTGAGTTCTTCACCTGCGCATCAAAGACCCCACAATGGATTCATAGAAGGCTTGTTCAGTACCTATCACTGCTTGACGAGTTTCCTTTGTCAATTTCCTTTCCTCTTTTTTCCTTCGCGTCGAGTGATTCATCTAATTCAGTCACCAACAACTTCGACAAATAATCGCCTTTGCTCGTCAACCACCCTCTCCTCCTCCTCTTCAAACCCCTTCCACATTTTTGGGCTTCTTGATTTCTCTTATTTCTCTCCTTTTTTTTTGGCTGGCCACGAAATAATTGCATCAAAAATCTTACACCATCGATAGACTCAAGATGTTTACCTCACGGAAACAACCAGAGGCCTACCCGGCCGTCCCCGACTCCCTGAGGTCGGAATCGCTCGAGATGTCGGAGCTTAGAAAGACCCAACAGGCTCGAGCCGACACCTCGCCCTACATCACGCCCTATCTCGGCCTTCCCGCTAGGCTGTCGCAAATCTGGATCAACCGCTGGACCATTCTGCTCCTGCTCGTCCTCGCAAGAATCGTCATTCTCATCGCCAGCCTGAACGACAACGTAGATGAGGCAAACGCGAAGGCACTCTCGGCCTGCACCAAGGTGGAGGATATCGGCAGTGCCATGGCCTCTATGCCTCACTATCTCTCTGTCGGCGTCAACGAGCTCTCCGCCAACGGCATCGAGAAGACGATGGATGGCTTGGTTTCCGTGCTCGGCCTGGTCATTACCGGCGTCCAGAATCTCATCATCTTTGTCATCAACATGATGACTTCGATGTACACCTGTCTCATCACGGCCTTCATCCACGGTGGTCTCGACGTTGCCTCGGATGTCACAAAGAAGGTCACCGATGCCATGAACAAAGCTGTGGGCGCCATCACCGACACCATCGACGACAAAGCCAAAAGCTTGCAAGATGGCATTAACAAGGCTGCCGACGCTATTGAAGACTCCGTACTCGGAAAGGTTCTCCCTGATTTCCCCAAGGTTGACTTCACCGGCCCCGTCAACGACCTGCGCGATATCAAGATCGACACCAGCGGTTTCGTCGGCGACCTGAACAAGCTCAATGACGACCTTCCCACTTTCGATGAGGTTCAGAACATGACTGCCGAGGCGATTTCATTCCCTTTCAACTTGCTGAAGCAGACCATCAACGAGGCCTACCAGGGCTACAAATTTGACCGATCCATCTTTCCTGTCGCTCAAAAGCAAGCACTCAAGTTCTGTTCGACTAACAACAACATTGCTGACTTCTTCAACAATTTGAGAGACAAGATTGCCAAGGGTCGAATCATCTTCATCGTAGTGCTCTCCGTCCTGGCTGTTCTTGTCATTGCGCCTATGGCATGGTTTGAGATTATGCGCTGGAGACGCGAGCGCAAGCACGCCAGGATCATTGCCAACGGCCAGTACGACTCGATGGATGTCGTCTACATCGCTTCTCGCCCCATGACTTCGACTTATGGCATCAAGATCGCCTCTCACTTCAAGGGCAAGCGCCAAATCATGGTCCGCTGGGCAATTGCCTACGCTACCTCCCTCCCGGCCCTTTTCGTTCTGGCCCTTGCTATCGCCGGATTCTTTTCCTGCCTTTGCCAGTACATCATCCTCAAGGCGGTCGAGAAAGAAGTGCCTGCCCTTGCCAACCAGGTCGGTAATTTCGCGGGAGATGTTGTCTCCACTCTCGAGGGCGTCTCGAAAGAATGGGCCGACGATGTCAACGGCGTCGTGCTCAACACCCAGAACGAGATCAACAACGATCTGCTTGGATATGTCACGAACGCGACCTCGGCCGTCAATGACACCCTGAACACCTTCACCAACACCATGACAACCGGTCTGGAGACAGTTTTCAACGGCACCATCCTTATCAATCCCATCAAGGACGTCGTCCGCTGCACGATCGGTCTGAAGGTTGAGGCTGTTCAAAAGGGCCTAACTTGGGTTCATGATCACTCACAAATTTCGTTCCCGACCTTTGCCAATGACACCTTCAGTCTCGGTGCTCAAGAGTCCATCTCCGGTGATTCGGATCTCAACACTTTCCTAGCTTCACCATCATCTGTGACTACCGACGAAGTCACCGGCGCTGTCACTCACGTCACCAACTGGCTGGAGCGAGGAATCATCCAAGAAGCCCTGATTTCCACCGGCATTCTTCTCGTCTACGTCATTATTGTCCTCATTGGTGTCATTCGTGCGCTGGTAGGCATGGTAATGCCAGACAAGGGACGCGCTGAGGGTGGAATGAGATACACTGGAGATGATCGCCCGCCGATGACCCCGAGAAGCCCGCCCAGATCCCACGGCAACGACTCACGGTTTCCTCGGTTTGGCAGCGACGCATCTGCGGTAGATGATGATCACTACTCAAGAGATTACCGAGACGAGAAGACTATCAAGAAAACTAGCATGGGCCGAGCACAGCCTATGGAGGGCCATGAGAGAACAAGCTCATACGGCCACTTGGACACCGCGTCATCTACAAAGTTTTAGATTGGTATCTATGCCGACAAAGAATATCGAACATGCAACAAGACAAAAAAAAACGACAAGAGGTTGGAGACCTTGATACCTCCGGCCCTGGCTGGACCCGAAGCCGAGAGATACCCCTCATTTACGACAGGTCTGGATAATACGAATAGCATGAGATAAAAAGGCGTTGGAATATGAAGGTATTTACCCCAACATGGGAAAGGGAGGAATGGGCGACTCAAAGATACCACGGCTCAGATGCCGCACCGTTTGTCTTCGTTTCTACAACGGTTCTCATTTTTTGCGTTATGATCCCACTGGAATAATTTGATTCGTGGCGGCTTCGCTGGCTACCAGAACGTCTATTCAGTATATACCTCCAGGTAGTCGAAGATTGAATATAAAGATAGCTGCAATCAACAAAGCTTGACGTTTGCGTCACAGGTGTTTGATGTCTTGTGCTGGAACAGCCAGCTCCTAGGCCGTGAAGAAGCCGCCCCCTGCGGACGTTGGACAAGCAAAGCGGGACGCCATGAATGTTCGGGTCGGAAAAGCCGAGGAATGGCACTTGAAGTATGGAAGTGCCCGAGGTCAATTCGAAGGCCAATGGATGGGCGATTGAATTCACCGGTTGTCTGCGAGGCGGACTCTTTGCCTGCCGGAGCGGCGATAGGTGGAAGGCGAACTTGCGAAGTGATGTCTTTGAACCTCTTTTGGGCATCTCCGCCCCGCCTCCGAGGGAACCAGGAATGCGTTAGCTCCGCCGCTGGGCGAGGGAACAGGGACCTGCAGCTCAATTGAGCCAGTCAGAACGCTGGAATCTGGAAGAACAGGCCGCTTGCCGGCATCGGTGCGGTGACGGGTGTGGGGTATTACAGAGTTCCCTTGCACGGCCAGATACGCCCTTAGTGTGATCTCATTCACGTCGCCTCCAAAAGATTCCTGAAGGCTGAAGCGCGGTGCAGCCGCTGCCAGAGTCGGAGCTCCTGTCCGCCGAGTTGCCCGTCCCGCCGTCGTCTCCGCCTTAAGCCAAATCCACAGTGACTCCCCGATCTCCCCCGCGTAGAAACCATCGCTACTTAAAAGTATCGCCGCCGTTCAACTTCCTCACATTGCTCCCCTCGTCCCAGGATAGCACCCAGTCAATTTTTCGTATATACCCCATTGACAGGTTCAACTTCATCATGGAGCATCTTAGGCAAACATTCCAGCGCTGCAAGGCCGAGGGCAGGGTGAGTCTACCCCATGGGCTTCGTGCCCCTCGTTGCGATCACGAGGTCCCGCGACCAACGCCTTCACCACCGGGATCGTTGCACAGGCGACACAGAGCACAGAATACTAACGACATGGTAGTCTGCGCTCGTCACATATGTTACCGCCGGTTACCCTTCGCCGCAGGACACGCCCGGTGTCCTGCTCGCCATGGAAAGAGGAGGCGCTGGTAGGTTTTTCCTCTACTCGTGGTCTAGGGAGACTGGTAACTGACACGGCGCAAGATGTGATTGAACTTGGCGCCCCCTTCACCGATCCGATTGCCGACGGGCCGACCATTCAGACTTCGAACACCGTGAGTGGCACACCGAGATTCATGGCCTGAGTTGCTACAGGGACTAACATACGCAGATTGCGCTGCAACACGGTGTCACGATCGAGTCTACCCTCCAGATGGTCAAGGACGCAAGGAGTCAGGGCCTCAAGGCGCCTGTGATGCTGATGGGATACTACAACCCCTTGCTTAGCTACGGCGAGGAGAGACTCTTGACCGACTGCAAGAGCGCAGGCGTCAACGGCTTTATCGTCGTCGACCTTCCTCCCGAGGAAGCTATTTCTTTCCGCAAGCTCTGCACCAAGGGAGGCCTGTCATACGTGCCCCTGATCGCCCCGGCGACCTCCGACGCCCGTATGAAGATTCTTTGCAAGTTGGCCGACTCTTTCATCTACGTCGTCTCTCGCCAGGGTGTCACCGGTGCTCTCGGCTCCCTCAACGCCAACCTCCCCGACCTCATCGACCGCGTAAAGAAGTACAGTGGTGACAAGCCCGCTGCTGTTGGCTTCGGTGTCAGCACCCGCGAGCACTTCCTCAGCGTCGCTCAGCTATCGGATGGTGTCGTCGTCGGCTCCCAGATTATCACCACCCTGAAGAACGCCGCCCCCGGCGAGCTCTTCAACGACGTCGAGAAGTACTGCGCTTACCTGTGCGGCCGTACTGGGGGTGATCAGACGACTCGTGAGGTCGGCATGGTTGAGGCTATGGCTGCCGCCAAGGAGCCCCAGAACCCTACTGTTGATTCCATCACCGCCGACGAGGACAGCGAGCTGGTTGCGCAGCTTGCCGCCATGCACGGCAAGATTCCCGAGCGCTTCGGCGAGTTTGGTGGCCAGTACGTCCCCGAGTCTCTGATGGACTGCCTGTCGCAACTGGAAGAGGGGTTCAACAAAATCAAGGACGACCCGTCCTTCTGGGAGGAATACCGCTCATACTACGAGTACATGGGTCGCCCGGGCCACCTTCACCTGGCCGAGCGCTTGACAGAACACGCCGGCGGGGCCAACATCTGGCTGAAGCGTGAAGATCTCAACCACACCGGCTCACACAAGATCAACAACGCTCTCGGCCAGCTGCTTCTGGCGAGGCGCCTAGGAAAGACCAAGATCATCGCCGAGACCGGCGCCGGCCAGCACGGTGTCGCTACCGCTACCGTGTGCGCCAAGTTCGGCATGGAGTGCACCGTCTATATGGGTGCCGAGGACGTCCGCAGACAAGCGCTCAACGTCTTCCGCATGAAGCTTCTTGGCGCCAAGGTGGTTGCCGTTGAGGCCGGCAGCAAGACCCTCCGTGACGCCGTCAACGAGGCCATGCGCGCCTGGGTCGTCGAGCTCGACACCACTCACTACATTATCGGCTCCGCCATCGGTCCCCACCCCTTCCCTACCATTGTGCGTACCTTCCAGTCCGTCATCGGTACCGAGACAAAGCAACAAATGCTCGAGAAGCGTGGCAAGCTCCCCGACGCCGTCGTCGCCTGCGTCGGTGGTGGCAGCAACGCCGTCGGCATGTTCTACCCCTTCGCCGACGACCCTTCGGTAAAGCTTCTGGGTGTTGAAGCGGGCGGTGACGGTATCGACACCGCGAGACACAGTGCCACACTCTCCGGAGGCAGCAAGGGTGTGTTGCACGGTGTCAAGACATACATCCTCCAGGATAAGAACGGACAGGTCGCCGAGACGCACTCCATCTCCGCTGGTCTGGACTACCCGGGTGTCGGTCCCGAGCTTTCTTCCTGGAAGGACAGCGAACGCGCCAAGTACATCGCCGCCACCGACGCCGAGGCGTTCATCGGTTTCCGTCTCATGAGCCAGCTGGAGGGTATCATTCCCGCCCTCGAGTCGGCGCACGGTATCTACGGTGCCATTGAGCTCGCCAAGACGATGAAGAAGGGCGAGGACGTCGTCATCTGCCTCAGTGGCCGTGGCGACAAGGACGTGCAGAGCGTCGCTGATGAGCTGCCCAAGCTGGGCCCCAAGATTGGTTGGGATTTGCGGTTTTAAAATGAGTCAAAACGGGACATAAACTTGATGCATGACACACATTAAAGGCGTATAGAGGGATATCCATTTCAGGGGTTTCATGGGGGTCAGGGAAAGCATTGTAGACCAAAAACGCAGGGGTGTGTTCACCATTTCGAGCCCCGTGGTGTTTTTTACGACATGAGAATTTTGGTACATATGATACAATTGAGTTTATGTTTCTCTCTCATGAACAGCCTTCGTTCATCCTCCACCGTGAACACATTCATCATACCGTATTCTCGGTATTGGCCTTCTGTCCCTCAATGTGAAACTTCTCATACGCCTCATCCGCAAGGAAACCCTCAGCCGCCTCCTGCCCAAGCGCAATGCCCTCGGCCTCGTGCTTCAGCGTCTGCTCCAACACCCTCGCAGCCATGTCGTGCATGAGCTCGTCGTCGGCCAGGCTCGGCTTCTGCCCCCTGATGGCGGCCCTGACCATGACGGGCGCCAGGAGGGTGTTGTCGGCGGGCAGCGGCGTCGTGACGCCCAGCTTCTCCCTCTCGGCGATCATCTTCTCCTGGTAGTTGAGCGTCTGCATGACGAGCCACCTCAGCTTCCAACCGCCGGGGCCCAGGTCCTTGACGCGGGCGGCCTTGTGCTTGGTCACGTAGTTGTCGAGGCCGCCCTCCTTGCGGATGGTGCGCAGGACGCGGGTGGTCAGCCGGGTGCGGACCCAGGCGCCGAGGCAGTCGGACCACAGCTTGCGGCGGTGGACGTTGGGCCGCCACGTGCGCGGGGTGATCTGGTTGTGCTTCTCCGAGACGTTGTTGCCGTACCGGATGCGGGCGGAGCCGTAGAGGCCGTTGTTGGATTGTTTGTAGAGCAGGCGCTCGCCGTAGGGGTAGGGCGGGACGTTGAGGTCGGGGATCCGCTGGAGGGGGATCGTTTTTGTGAGGAACGGTTGTGTGGTGGAAAATGTCCGTGTCGATGTGAGGGTTAGGGAGGAGAGGGCTGTCGTGAGGGACGAGGTCCCTGGGCGGAGGGCGTTGAGGTGCATTTTTTGGTTTGTTTTGTCGATTCGGGGCTGCCGCGATCGAAGTGTGTTGTTGCAAGATTGTTTATCGTGAGCGCATCGGGTCGGACGGCCGGCGGACGGGGAGCGCTGGGAAATACCGGTGTCGGCGGCGGCGGCGGTGGCGGCGTCGTGCGAGGCTTGATGCGATGTTTTTTTGGAGTTGAGCCCGGGCTTGAGCTGGTACGGGGGGGTGGATGTTCCGCTCTCCCGGAATTGAGGTGTTTGATTGGCTGAGAAGGGCTGGTAGTGGGGGGGTTGTACAAGATGGGAAAGTTGATGATAAGGACCTATCAGCTGATTGCGTGTTGATTTCGCGACCGGGATGTTTGGGGGGGACGGACGGCAGCTGGAGTTGGGCCCCTCCATGACGGTGTGCTGGGCCGAGACATTGAGAAGGCCACGGAGACGGACACCTTGGTCACAAAACAACGGTGATTTGAAAATTACAACTTTTATTGACACTGCGAAGACTTTCTTGCCACAGACACGCACTAGAGCGTTCACAATGCTTCCCCCGGTCGAGCAATCGGTCCTCCAAAATAACCCCGAGTTCGCGGCGCTGCATCACACCCTGACAACGGCGATTCTCAACCCAGACGGGTCCTCGAAGAAGCCTTACACCAAAGAACAATCGGCGATCCAAAATGTACAGTCTACTGCAGTCTACTGCTCCCTCCAGCTAGATGGGCTCTTTGAATGAGCTCCACGAAAACCCCCGTCTAACATGCAGCAGGAACTAGCAGACAGCACTTACACAACAGCAAAAGACCACCTCCTGATATCGGCCCTCTCGACGACCGCGCCTCCCGAGCCGGGACCAGCTCCGCGATCCCTCCAACCCCGTTCAACATCGCAGCCTCAACAGCCCACGACGCCCCTCCCCGAACCGCTCCTCGACCTCCTTCTCCTTCTCCCCCCTCTCCTGACAACCTCGGAACCGCTCTCCCCAGAGTCGGCCACGATCCTCCTTTCCAACCCTCCCTTCACCGAGTTCCAGTCCCTCCTCCCCCAACTAGGCGAGCTCGTCTCCTCTACGCTGCACAACTCGGCCGTGTCCCTGGCCCGCATCGCAAACCCGACGACGAACCCCTCTTTCCTGCACAGGACGGTGCCGGGGCTGAACACGACCTACCACAAACTCGAGGGCGACGTCCGGCAGGCCAAATACGCTCTCGCGAAGGAGCGGCTGCGGGCGGCGGCGAGTCTGGTCGAGTTGATGGACAAGCACGCCGGCGCGCTGACGCTGTTGGTGCGGGCGCTGGAGGCCAAACACGGGCTGGTCGCCCGCAGTCTGGAGTTCCGGGCCGCGGAGACGGGGTTGGAGGCGCAGAGGGCCGAGGCGGAAGCCGTTGCCGCGAGGGAGGGCGTGAGGAAGGAAGTGTATTCGCCCGAGATGGTGGCTGCGCTGGAGAACTATGAGGCGCATCTCAGAGACGCGAGAATGAGGATGGAGAGCACGGTGTCTGCGTTGAGGGCCGAGTTGGAGGGTTATGGGGTTGGCGTTGGAGATGCGGGAAAGGAGAGGACGATGCGGGAGATTGCGAGGAAGTACCGCGAGTTGGAGCGCGAGAGGGACGAGGCGAGGAGGGATTTGGAGAGGTTAGACAGAGCGTAGAATCATGCTGGCAGCAGACAACGGGGTCGATCATCAGAATGTGGAAAATGTGTCGCTATATTGTACACAGCTGGGGGCGCGCGTTTTGTGGTCTACTGAGGGTGCCCAATGTTCTATATCCGCCGGCCGGTTTAATCCTGGCTTTGTTTTAAAGAGAAGGCCTCTCTCCCCTTGTCGTACAATAACCTCCTTTTTTTGGAACCAACCACCATTCAACAGAACCCATGATATCTTTGTAAATGCAAGCTAGCTCGGCCTGGGAATAAACGCACCGAGACCCGCCTTGAAATCATAACCTAGCCAAGCTCCAGAGATCTGCGCTTAACCCTTGACCTTGTAGATGGCCTCGGCCAGACGGCCGACGTTGCCGCTGGTGATGCCGGCGACGGAGATGCGGCCGTCCTTGGTGGCGTAGACGGAGTGGTCCTTGGCGAGGGCGTCCATCTGCTGGGCGTTCAGGCCGGTGTAAGCGAACATGCCAATCTGGCTGGTGATGTGGGACCAGTCGTGAGCGGAGCCGAGCTTCTCAAGGTTCTCCTTGAGCAGGGCGCGCATGGTGATGATGCGGTCGGCCATGCCCTTGACCTCGCCGAGCCACTGCTTGTTCAGGGCGGCGTCGTTGAGGATGGTGGAGGCGATGCGGGCGCCGTGGATGGGGGGGTTGGAGTAGAGGGGGCGGACGAGGATCTTGACCTGGGAGTCGAGGCGCTTGCGCTCCTCGGCGTCCTGGGCGACGATGGAGAAGGCGCCGACACGCTCGCCGTAGAGACCCATGTTCTTGGCGAAGGACTGGGCGAGGGCGATGTTGTGGCCCTCCTTGACGAAGTGGCGGACGGCGAAGGCGTCGGTGTCGGTGTTGCCCGAGGCGAAGCCCTGGTAGGCCATGTCGAAGAAGGCGTAGTGGCCGGCGGACTTGACGGCGTCGGAGATCTCGCGCCACTGCTCGGGGGTGGGGTCGACGCCGGTGGGGTTGTGGGCGCAGGCGTGGAAGAGGAAGATGGAGTTCTTGGGGGCGGCCTTGATGTCGGCCATCATGCCCTCGAAGTCGAGACCGATGGTCTTCTGGTCGTAGTAGCGGTACTTCTGGACCTTGAGGCCGGAGTCGGTGAAGACGGCGCCGTGGTTGGCCCACGAGGGGGTGGGGATGTAGATGTTCTTGGCTCCGGGGAAGAAGCGGGAGAGGAAGGCGCCGCCGATGCGGAGGGCGCCGGTGCCGGAGATGGACTGGGTGATGGCCAGGCGGTCGAGGGCGGAGGAGTCGGCGCCGTAGGCGAGGACGGCGGCGGCCTTTGTGAACTCGGGGACACCGGTGATGCCGGCGTACTCCTTGTTCAGCTTGGCGGCGACGACCTTTTCCTCGGCGGCGCGGACGGAGGGGAGGACGTAGGGCTTGCCCTGGTCATCGCGGTAGGCACCAACACCTTTCGGAGAGAGTGTGTGTTAGTTCTGCCGTCAAATTCTTTTTTAAATACTTTCGGTTTGGGGGTGTGAAGCTGTAGCCAGAGCTCGTGACAGCTTGTCCACAGTCCTGCTTCATGGCGGGGGTTTTCGTACCGAGGTTGATCTTCTGCTCGAAGGTATCGGCCTTGAAGGCTTCGGTGATACCTGTACGTCACTCGTTAGTTCCAATTGAGTTCAAAGCTGCTTGCGGGAGGCTTGTGCGGTGCGTCATACCCAGAATGGCCTGTTCGTCGCGACAACGAAAAATCGGCAGGTTAGCATAGTTTCTTCACGTTTGGAGCTGACCAATTTTGATGTTTTTTCGGGGTATTTCTGCCACGGCGCAGACTGGCGTTTGTAACATACATCCTGTCGGAGTTCGTTAGCAATCGTGGCGCATTCAATTGGTGTTTGGAGAGTGTAAGACATACAGGAGGACCTTGGGGGACGTTGGCCCAGGTAGAGCCGGCTCGCGCGGCCGAGACGGGGAGAGCGACCGCACGGCGGACGGCGGCCTGCCTGGTTGCGATTCTGGCGGTGGAGAGCATCTTGATCTGTTGTCTTTGCAGGATGTCAGGAAAGAAAGCAAAGAAAAAGGTGGAAGAACAAGATGGGTTTGAGAAGGAAGATTTTGGGGAAGGACCTTACCTAGGAAAAAGAGAAGGATGGGTTGACGAACAAAAAAAAAAAGATTCCGAGACAGCGAAGTGCCGAAAAGAGCTGTAGAACCAAGGAATGGTCTGACTTGTGACTCTACACCTTAAGTCGCCAGGTGGTGCGTGGTGCTTCCTAGTCGGGCCACTGCCCACACTACCTTACCGCAGTACAGTACAGCAGGAGGGCAGGCTGGGCAGCCGTCTGGCGCGACGCTGGACCACCAGTGGACCGCTGGAGCATCGGGTGGTGTGTGGATGGATGGGACGGGAACTGCTGTGCCATTGCGGGGAAGCGGAGTTTCTGTATCGCCGGAATCCGAGTCTTTGGTCTGTGCGAGGTCCCACGGCCTCTGTTTTCTGACTGGAGCGCATGCGGTTGCTCCCTTCCAGCTTCACGGTTCACCCCCCATGGAGCGTTCCGGCTTCGGATCTTTTGACCGTTCTCAGCTCACAAGTTCACAGGCGCGAGACAGGGCAAGGTAGAGCTTGGAAGCTCTCGTCTCGAGGGCCTCGAGGGCTTCGTCATGGATGGGGAGGACCAGGATCGGGCTGCCGACCATGGGCCTGGGCTCCGGGTTTGGTCTCTCTTCCCGTCGACTGACGCCATTCGCTCGCTCTAAAGGCAGCTTCATCCTTCTCGGAGTTTATGTTTGCTTTTTCGGACTTTGGCATCCGATGCACCGGCCCGGTATCCACAATCTGGGAACTCACCGAGTTGATTCCGCGTGAGCGGCCTGAACCCCGAAAGATAAACTATCAAGGACGGCCAACAGTTGTCTCATTGACGCGCGAAGCCATCATCACTTTGTATTACATCTTCTTTGACTCAAACCGTATCACGAGAAAAATCCCATGACGAAACCACAGGGACAACGAACGTGTTGAAACGCGCGTCAAGATTCAATTCATTCGTCGTGTTGAACAAGCAAAGAATGAGAAAAGTATGCTCCTCCGGTGTCACCACTCATTTTCCTCAATGCTTCAAACCCCACGAGCGATTCCACCTTCTTCGAAACCCCCGCCAACAACTCTTGTTTACAACACTATGTTAGTATCTTAGGCGGTCGTAGTCTCAACCTTCTGAGGCCTGCGGGCGAAAACGAGGTGCCTACAAAATCAGCTCTGCTATCAGCCAACCTGAAAGTCCCACTTACACGTCAACCTTGGGCTGCAAGCTGGAATCTTTGAGTGCTTTTCGCATCTCACTCATGAAAACCAATATCTCGGCGTATTCCCATCCCATGATCTCCTTGAGGAGGTACGTTCCAAATCCTTCGAGAGATTGGTCGAGGAACTCCAAGTGGCGTGCGCCAACCTGCTCCACGTCAGCAATAGCCCACCAAACCAGCGACAACGACGTACCTCCTTCAATTTGGGGTCTCTCGCCCAGGGTCCGACGGGAACTGGCCACTTTCTCTCGACAATGTCGACGAACCCAGCTGCCTCGAGATTCTTAGCAATACCGCGATCACGGTGTTGCTTAGCGGTCTTGCCCATTTTCTCGAAGGCGTCGAACATGACCTTAGCCCAACGCTTGAAGGGGTGTTCATCTTCGAGGTCTGGTATCGTCTGAGAGCGCACTTCGATGTCTATCTCCACCACCTCGATGTACCCAGTGCCTGGCTTGAGAATCCCGAAGGCTTCTGCATAGACTGCGGGCCAGTCGGAGATACAGCCCTCGAGGTTACGGATGTGGACGAAGTCGAAGGAGTCCGGAGACCATGACCACGGCAGCTTGTCGATGTCGTCGATCTGAAACTTGCAGTTGAGCGGAACCCATGTGGGTTGGATGGGCGAGATGTCAGTGCCGTACACCTCAGCTGAGGGGAACTCATCGGCAAAGTCGCTGATATATGTTAGACAGCGATTCATTGCTGCGACCCAAGCTTGTCATTGTTGGCTGTCATCAATCTCACATTGCCCAGATTCCAGTCCCAGTACCGAGGTCCAACACCCGCTGTCGGCCGTCATTGTCAGCATACAACCTTAGGCATCGAGAACCCATGGTGACGATCTCCATACCTGCGGATTATCGCCAATCGGGGCGAGGAATAGCTTGTCGTCGAGAAGCAAGGTCAACATGTAATGACTTCAATTGTCAGCTCATTTACCTTGAATGACGGGTCGTTCAAAGAGGACGACGCACTTGATATCAAGGCCCTCATTCTGTTTCTCATCATTTGGCCCATAGTATTCAGTCTTCTGAGTGTAGGTGCGGCCATGAATGCGGCGGTACTCGAAGATACTCTCGGTCAATGACACCGTAGACGACCGAGTGCTGTGTCCGGTGAGCTCCCTCAATCCAGTGGAAACGACCCCCAACCCGCATGATCTTACCTCTCCGCATCAAAGTCAGAGTCGCCTTCATTATCGAGCGCGGGGTCCTATAGAAAATTTGCAATCAGTGAATGCCCACAGCGTCCCACAACTCTCCATCGCGGGCGTCAAGAATGCTCACAGCCATGATCGGCCCCTCTGCAGGCCCGCGGGCTCCGTTGCCGGCGGGCGATGCGACTTGTGCTTGCGGCGCGGACATAATTACGGCGTCGTTCGAAATCTGAGATTGTGAAGAAGGATGGTGTCTGTGAGAAAGGCCAGCCGCAAACCCCTCTTTTCACTGGTTTTTTTTTTGTTTGTTGGTTACTCTTCTGCAAGTCGCGGACCAGGGTCCGAGGATAATTGAATGGCCGACCTCTCTGGCGAATCCATTGCAATCGACTGCAGCCCCTAGCCTCGTTCCGGAAGCCAGACGACTGATTTCTGCGTGAGCTCCAGGGATTAGTACCAACAGCCAAGCCTTCACTAATCGCTGGCCTGGATAAGCGAGCGCAAATTGCCAAGCGCTGATGGTTGTCAGTTGATTCGGCGTTAGAGCCCCCGGGATTAATCAAGAAAAGGTATCTTCATTGTATGAACGTCTCTATAAAAGACGGAATATCACGTCTACTCTGTGCTTGCTTTACCTGAAATGCGCGCCCTTCCCGATCATGCCCACCTCTGGGCAGTACGTGTTGATGTCCACCTCGTACTGTTGCTGGAACCTGTACACCTGATGATATCCGAAAGGCTTCACGTGGTACTCCGTCTCGACCGAAAACTTCCCAGCCTGCTCCGGCGTCGGCAGAGTTCCCTCAAACTCCATGACCTTTCGGAAGAACCACTGGTCCTCGTAGTCGACCTCCTGGGCCACGTTCGGGTCCGCCGCCACCCTGTCCTTGAGATCCCGCGTGATCTCTAGCATCAGCTTGGGGTTGCGGAGCGAGAGACCGCCGTTCATGCCGGTGCCCCAGTCCGGCCTGATGGGGGCTCCGATCAGGTCGAATTCCACAAAGTCGTCGACGACGTGTTCCGAATTGGCGCAGATGATGCTGTCGACCTGGAACATGAGGATACGCTTGTAGTGTGCGAACTGCTCCCAGAACCAGGTGTCGACGAGGAAGACGGACACGGATTCGTGGGTCGGGAAGGCGGTACCAGGAGGCAGGTGACGTATCCGGATCCTGTTCTCGTCGACGAGGCGTTGAAAGGCTGGCGGAACCGTCCAATTGCTGTACTTTTCTTCGAGCGTGTTCAGGATGACGGGCCACTTCGGCCCCAGAACCGTCGCATAGTGCACCATGACGGGTGCCAAGTTCGGCACCGTCGCCGGGTCGGTCTCGGTGATGACGGCGGCATACTCGTAGGACGGTACCAAGGATTCTAGGTCGGCCTCGGCCTCGGCCTGGGGCTCTGCTTCTGGTTTCCTGAAGTCATCCCACGGGAAACGGTCTCCTTCGTAATGCTCCTGGCTCGTCTGGGGTAGATTGTGAGAATCGGGTTCCAGCACGGAAAACTCGTCGAGGTTTATTTGAGAGTTGATTCGCGTTGACTCCTGGCCTCGCTGGAACGAAGTGTTAGCTATCGGGAAAAAATGTGTGCGGCTGTTCGCGGCGCGCACCAACGGGCCAACCTTGACCAGAAGATCCCGCGTTACCACAAGTGAGGTCAACAGAAAGACGGCAATGCCCAACAGTAGATAGCTGGTGCGGTGGTTTCCTTTCACCAGGAGCCCCATGTTTGATGATCGATCGGAGGGTCTTGAGACTACCACGAGCGGGAAACGAAACCCCAAACGGGAGGAAAAGAATCACTAGGGGCGAACTCCTAGAGAAAATTGATGACCTTTTGATCAATTATACAAACATCCTCGAGCATGTGCTTAGGGATTATCTTAGCTGGAATTTCGCCTTTCCAGAAGCCCCCCTTCATACTTCAACGACCACGGATGACCCCCATGGCGTCGTAGTATCAGCCGCCTGAGCTGACGACAACAAAACTGCTGATTATTCCAAGACGGACACTAAAGTTAGGTGCATGTTGGCAGGTGGGTTCTTCCGATAGCCTGCATTCCGACCATGGTTAGTACTGCTTGAGCAAAGGGACAGAGATCCTCCAACCCGGTAAAGCAGTGACAGACTTTCTCTTGTTGCTTCTCCTTGGCATCCGAGACATGTTTCCTCTAGTGTCCCCATATAGAGTGAGCAGAGGGAGAAGGTGGGCCAAATACATGTATTCTAGAATCGGAGGCGGCCGACAAATACCACCCACCGGGTTGCTCTGATGAAATCACCGCCGCCGAGGATTCTTCCCTCTTCAACCTCTTTTCCGAGTGGCGAAGCTGGACAAAAGTCAGTGGCTTAGCAGGAATTCTGTTGTCGTGGGAACATGAAGCACGTCTTCAAAGGCCAGATGGCGGTGTCCAACAGGAATTCCCAAGGCGTTGAAGGGGGAAAACCGTTCATCGTTTCTTGGCGACTTTTCCAAATGTTTTCGTTTGGGGGCTCTCGGCCTGGACGCGTGCAGCTGCTGCGTCGCGTCATGTTCCAGCAATGAGTGGCTTGCGCTGCCGAGACGTGATGTCTTGGGTCCAAATACTTGACAAAGTCCCGACGGTATGGACATCCCTCCCTCTCCCGTGAAAGCCGCGAATTAAATGGCAACAGCCTCGGTCTTTTCGCATTCCATTGATTCCCAGCAACGCCCTCCCTCCCTTCGACCCCTCTACCAACATGTCATTTATTTACTTCCCCTTTTTTGTTTTCAAGAGGAACTTATTTTTCAAGGCAAGACAACTCACATTCCTGAGATTGGCGCGTAACTTTCCGATGGCTGGTCAAATCCCCCGCCCGCAAGCACGAAGGGGCTTTCAACCGCAGTTCCGGTTTTGATCAGCGCACCCTCTGCCATTTCTGAAAGCCAGATCGGGCATGCCGAATGCGGTGTTGAACGCGTGGGCATTTGGTAATGGCTTCCGCCACCTGGTACTTGTCAACTGGAAACGCTGCCGTTTGCGACGGGCATGTCCCTCTGGTCCCTGGATCATCACCCACCCTGTCTTCTAGTTGCTGTCTTCATCAGGCATTCAGAGGTCTCTTTGCACAAGGACGAGTTCATAGCATTTACTACTCATATATCAGCGATTGGCGCGCCGTGGACCAGAAATACTACTCCGATATTTGTTCTCTCTATTATGACCTCATCAAGGGAAGAAATTCCTCGCAGTATTACTATTTACCGCGCAATCGCAGCGGTCATCTGTTGAAGTAAGCCGGCTTTGCCTCGATACCACTGTTCAACACCACCTGGACAAGACTAAGACTATTTGGGCTTGAATTCATCGTTTCATGCTAGGCAGGCTTCTGAATGATCTCGTTGTAGGAAGTCAACTTGGAACTTCTACCAGGCTGCTGAGGAACGTCAACTCAACGAGGCAGTACTCAACTTTAATGTGATTTCTTCCGCCTGCTGGAAGATGCCCTGGGAGTCAAAAGCAGTCCGTTTTTTTTATGTCTACTTAATTACTTCAAGGACGCCAGCCAGGCAGGATAAGAAAAAAAAAGCAGGAAAAAGAAAAATATAGTATAAGGAAAATAAAAACCCAGATCCTGATTGTTGCCAACAACTGCTCGTAAGTGACGAGAACTCTTCGCGCTCTACGACCACATTTGTTCCAAGACTTCTATTTGCTTCTACCCCTTCGTCAATTCCGTCACCCTGAATCGTACCCTCTTCGACTGTATGAGGTAGGGAACACTGAACTCAAATATAAGTCTATTCGACAGTTCGGAAGGCGATCTTACAGCACAGACGCTAAATTTCGTGAGGCCGATGATCATCACGGTCCGAAGTATTTCAGATGAGCCAGGTCCCAACGGCCTCTGCTTCACGAGACGAAAGAGACTCTCAAATCTCCGTCGAGAGCCACGGCCGAGTTTTGGCACGAGTGCAGACACAGAAATCCTAACACGCAGTCAAAAAACCTGAGTACTAATCATCCTTCGTTTGGGTACTGTAAACTCAAGGACAGTGGTCGACGTCAGAACCAGAGCGCATTCGTTGCCCATTCAATGCCACACAACCTGGGTACGACGATACCTGCGTCCGGCTCTGTTCCTGGTTGGACAGAGGGTTTCGCTGCCCAAAACCTCGGCTCCCAGAATTTGAGTTCCTTCCTAAAAGTGAAGCTACCCGATGAGTATCCCAGATTCCCCACGAATACCTATCCCAAATAGGTCCCTGATAAGCTGATTGTTTAACTCCTTGATTGAAAGAATACGAAATGACCGCACATTACGTCGAACGGATGAAATCATTCTTCTTGATGTGATGTCATCTGCACAGAGCTGATATGAGACCCGTACTCTGACAGAACTCACCTGACGGGATGACATTGTGCGAAACCGGTCAGAGTCCGAGCGAGGAGGATTTGGTCCGAAGCTCAATTTTTTACTGTACCGAATCAAAGGTAAGGCCGCATGTCAGATTCATCGACAGAAGCCAGTTATTTGGCTTTCCCGGTTCCTTGTAGGGTGCGGAGATGTATCGAAGGCACTCATCTCGTTCCTGACTAACAACCGTTTGACTCGGCAGGACCAGGCTAATCTGAGCACACACCAGAGCGCAGCACACGTACTCGAGCCTAATTACCGAGCCTTGAAAACTTCGCATTCCTCGGGATTTGTGTTTATGTCCTTTTTAGCGAGAGCTATCATGGGTAACCTCCGGAGCTTGAAAAGGAATTCGCCGAGTTGGGCATCCAAGTTCCCAAGTCGGTCATGTTCATGCTTCCTCTTGGGACGGCTCCGCTCGTTCTAGACCTTTCGTGGGAGCCGCATCGAGCTCCCGCATAGTTTAATTTGATTTTCTCGACCGGCGCATTCAATTCACTTTCTTGAACAACGTCAGCTAAGGGCAGTTCTGGAGCCTTCGGGGCTAAAGTGAAAGAAGTGGACATGGTGCTGAATCTCCCCAAGATGCCTTGTTAGGACGCGGAAGATAGTCAAGCTGTCAATTCCTGGAAATACGATACTGGTAATCACAGAGTTGCTGCTATCATCAACATTCGCCAATACGAGCTCGGAAATTCACTGATGTTTTCCCTTTACCCCTCATCAGAACTTGTCATCTTGCATAACATCAAGAACAGATGGTCATGATCTCCGACCATACCTAAAGGGCAACGTTGTTGTATGCAAAAAGTCAAGATCGCCGAGCGGTTCTCCGAGCGACATCCACCGTGAAAACGGCATCAACGAAGATACCGACTTGGTGTCTCATAGTTCGTGAACGGAGTAAATGGGAGAGATGCGATAGGCGAAAAATACAGTAAGCATTCAGGCTTCGTCTGGAAAATCCCCTTCGTCGGACATTCAGCCTGGGCCAAGGGTTCAATTGCAGCGATCAAATGGTTGATGACTTCATCGAGTCCCGAGTCTACGGACATGATGGGAACGCCGGCGGCACTCCTCAATAATCTTTCTCCCAACGACCACTGATTTGAGTATAGCGTGAACTCCCCCGCGTCGTCCACCGGAGGGGAGGGGACCTTGGCGAGGGTGTAGACATCGGAGAAAGATCGATGCCCCTCTTTCGACCGATGCATGGCGGAAGCTCCTCATCATCTGGTGCCCTTTTCTGGTATTCTCGGTGACGTACCAGGAAACAGAAACTTGGAGGGTGTACCCCGTACTTCACGAACATTCCAAAGCGAAAGCGACATCTCAATTCCATCACAACCCTCCCCTATCAAGCCCCCCTCTTCACAAAGATGGATGGAAGATCAACAGGTAAATACCCAAACCACCCTCCAACATTACCCTGGGTTGCCTTCTGCGGCTCTTATCTCCAACACTGCCGTTCCCGGTACTAAGAGTGGGATGACGAGGACCTCCCACCAGGAGGTGACGACGTTAAAAAGTATAACTTGCGAATTTCAAGGAAGCCCCAAGAGCTCAGTTGGCTAATGACGACCTGGACTGTGCTCAACTCGCACTCCGATAGGCGAACTTTCATGAAGGGGGCCTCAGCACCTACCTGTTCGTGGAGCGCGAAGTTACCCCTTGGGGGACGACAACGATATGCTTGTTATGTTTACATGGATTCAGGGTGGACTGGAGACTTTTATGGCAATATTCTGAACCCCGCGTGGCATCATGCTCGAAGACGGCGTGCCGAACCCTGAAGGACCGGCCTGCGCAAACCCGCCGACTTTTTCTTTCGATTTCGGCTCTTTCGTCAGTTGCGGTTGTGAGGCTCGTTTACCTCATTCTGCCCAAGGCCCCTGTTCGATCAACAGTTTACCGACGTAGTTCTATGTTGCCTCGGCGTCACGGCTCGTGAAAGTTCTGGCTTGACTATTTACGTGATGGACCGTCCCACTCTCTGACGACCTTTCGATGTTGGAATCGTGCTCAGACAGTCTAGTCCATCAATTCTTTTTGGATACCCCCTTTCCACTACAGCAACTTGTGCTACGTTTACTCGATCTTTCCTAACGGCTATTTACTAAAATGAGGCTTTCCATAATCATCCCATTCTTCCTTTGCCTCTTTGGCGTGGTCTCTGCTCAGATGGCTTTGCCTCTTCAGGCAATGACTCTGCAGGAGTCCGAGGAGGCGAATTTCCACGGCGGCAAAGAAAAGGGACACAAAGGCAAGGGAGACAAAGGCAAGGACAAGGGCGATAAACAACCCGTCAAGGGCGGAGTAGAGGCTCTCAACACGCGCATTGCAGATCTACGCGCTAAGGTCGACAAGGCCAATGACGCAGTTGTACCCTTCAAGGGGGGTAGTCTGAAGGGTCTGGTGGGGCTATTGAAGGTTAATGAGGCTGTCGTTGAGCTGGGTGACACCCTCGATCTCGTCACGAAGACGGCAGAAAACACCGACGTACTGCCAGCGAACCAGTCGTAAGTACCCCTTGATTATATCCTACGCTTGAAGCTACATACTAAGCTTTCCATCCGCAGGCTCCAAGTTGGCACCCAGTTTTTGGGCTTGCAACCAGATATCAACACCCTCCTGACCAACGTCGAGGACAAGCGCAAGCAGTTCGACAAAGCCGGCTTCAAAATTCTCGACGTCAGAAGTCTCATCCGAGATGATCTCAAAATCCAACAAGACAAGGCCCAGGACCTTGGCGGCTCTGTATGTGTTTACTAGTTAATCCACCGCACCAGACCCAAGGCTGACATTTTTCATAGTTCCTCAAGATTCTCGATGACAGCTTGATTCCCACCGCCACGAAAATCATCGATCAAATCAATGCCAACTTCAGCTCCGCGATCGACGAGTACAAGGGACGCGCTGGGAAGATTAAGATCCCGGCCAAGGCCGTTCCTAAGCTCTCGGACCTCCTCGCAGGCGTCGCCAAAGCTCTTGGTATCGGCGACAAGGACAAAGCAGTAGTGATGGCCGCCGGAGTACAGACTGACGCTGCTGCTCTTCCCTTCCCGGAAACCAGCTTCCCTACCGTTGAAGCCGCGGCCGCGGACATCAACGCCGCAGACACACCTCAAGCCAACACCGCGGTCGAGGCCTTTATTGCCGGCACGTCCGAAGAGGACCTCTCTCGGTTGGCCGATGACGAGAATGACCTCCGCGGTATTCCGCCATTGGTCATGGCAGTCCTCCGTCGCTACGAGGTTATTTAATCGGACCTAATCGGAATGAGGAGTTGATTTGGAGCGAGCGGGTTGTCTTCATGTTTGCGGTGTTATGGATCTTGCTTGGAATGATTACGATGCCACACTATGATGAACCCAATAATGAATCTATGAATCTCTTTTGTATCTATTCTGTGGTCAATACTCTGCCATGAACTCACGGGTTATGTCTAGAAGCAAGCAAATGGAGTTGATTTTCTAGGAAATTTCGATGTCATCTCGTGCAACAGTCAACTTAGAAGTTAGCTTCGCTGAAGACTGAAGTTGCAACTGATCACTAGTTCAAATAATTAGCGTGTGTGCCTCATCCTCCTCGATGAACTGCTTGCGGCATAGCTCACATCACAGCTAATAGGTACAGGTCCACCCACTCAAAATAGATGTTGGCGATCATGTTCATCTAGGTGACGACGACTGTAACTTGGCGTTTGACCATGGCAATGTTTACTAAAAAGATTTTCACCCCGCAACCAACGAAGACGGTGCTGAGTCAGAGGCTGGCAAAGTTTTCCCAGGCCAGGAACCGACTTACTTCCAGAGATCTTCTTCCCATGCGGAGCAAACCAAGATCAGCCAGGGGTAATCGCCAGATTTGAGTTGCGTTCACCTGACCCTCCCTCTCGCGCGGAAGCAGCCAGAGCTAGAGAACGTTCAGTCAGTACTTAGAGTTATTCCCTTGGCTTTAAGATGGTGCCGATGTGCCCGGCGGGTTTCGGATGAAAAGAGGGGTAAAGAGTCGAAGGAGGCTGAAGAATGGCCGAGGGAAAAAAAAGAAAAAAAGGAAACATGCCTCCCACCTATCAGCCTGGAACTAAATAATGACGTTGTCATCCCACCCTAACCCGGCCGAGTCGTCTCAAACCATTTGTGCCGGTGGTCGGTTTTAAACTTTCAATCACGGCTGCCTTCTTCTACGGGTGCCTTCTTGTCACTCTTTTCCCGTCTTCCCTCATCTTACGCCGCCAAAGAGTCCACAACAGCTCAACTCGGCCTTCGGTGCCCGTCCAAGCCGTCTGATCTCGAGGCCTAAAAAGACAAAAGACAAAACAGTTGCTCAGTGTGGAAAGGCACCAGAACCGAGGCGCCCCGTAAAAGCAAAGATAAGCCAGGCGGATAATGTTGCAACGTTACGTTTGCAATACTGAACTCCAGGATGACCACATCAGGTATCGGATCGGCATGGAAGATTATCCCGGCGCTTAGCTCGTGCGATATCGCAGCAACGGTCAAGTTCTATACAGAGGATCTGGGGTTTACCTTGGGCGGGACCCAGTCCGACAACGAGGGCGATCCCGATGCCCGGCTCAACTTCTGCTCCGTCTACACGGGCGACAAGGCGGCGGCCAACATCTACCTGTTCAGGTGTGAACCAACGGACTTCGTGCCTGGGGCCGCATTGATCGCGTTGGGAACGGACGGCCTGGATGCTTTCTATGAGTTCGTGATCGCCAGGGGCGTGGCGAGGGTGACCGAACCGATCCGTGATACACCCTGGGGATACCGACAGTTCACTATCAAAGACTTGGACGGGAATCGCTTGACATTCTTCAAATTCTTGGATGGTGGAAATCCGGGAACCGACTGACGTCGCAACACCAATGCATATTGCCTTACGTATTCTGACTGGCTATCGCTAGTCATCGTATTCTTGATTTCTATGCTCTTCGAAGAAGTTTCGCAAAGCATTGCATAATTCAGATGGTCAAATTTCATGACGAAGGTATTCGGACTGTGAGGTGATGTTCTTCGTGCGCAGGAGTTGACAAAAGATCATTTTGCCCTGCAACACCCTGGTAGAACAGGGGATCCAGGTCGCGAAGCCAATACCCAAATAGGTTCATTACGTCAGTGCCCCACGAACGTATTCGGAACCATAGGAAGCCATTCCATATCCATAGGACCTGCTGAGCCTGATGTTTCAGGACCATCCGCAATGTTAATCTATAGTACCGCGGTCAGCATGCGTTCACAGTTATGACCGAGGCAATCATCTAACCTCTGAGAAGTCACCCGCCATGTCCATGGGCGTGATGTCCGGCATGTCCTCCCGAGGCAGTGACCAATGTGGTTGTGAAAGTACCCCTTGCGAACCATCCATGCCAGATGATTGCGATTGCGGTGTACCGCCAGTCGGACTCCGGCCATTGACTTCGCGGACATAGGGGCGAGCGATGTGCGCAAATACCCCAACTATGGAACCTGGGATGACGCCATTGGACATGTACTCCAGCTGGCTGGTGTTGCCCAACCACTGTGTCAAGCAATGCAAGGGTTGAGGCAGCCTGTTGTTGACGAGAAAAGAACGAAGATTCCTGGAATAGGAATAGCGGCAAGCATCCTAGGAGTTTGTCTTGAGACCAGTGTTTTCTTCGAAGAGGTTGTCTAGGAACAGCACATGCCACATCGGCGTGTACGGTGCTACGTCTATTAGCGACGTCAACTCTATGAGAGATCGTGACGTCCGTTCTACTGCAGAGAATGCAGCCTCCCGTTTAGACACATTTGAGAATCTTCTCCAGACCGTACAAGACCCAGAAGGTTCGTCGATATGCCATGATTGCATAGTTATTGAATCTTGCCTCTGCCAGATCCTGGGCTCTTCTCACCGCCTCTGCCATGATGATTTGGTCAAGACCTATGCCAGCCATGCCAAGCGAGTAGACCGTCATGGCTGTGAGACCCTGCAGATTTGCGAGGGAGTCTGGGAGAAGCATCAGATCTGTGAAGTTCGCCAACGCCACGGAGAAAAGTTCCCAGGATTCTCCTTTGCCGGGTTCGAAGCTGCCTCCTCCATCGTCCTGGCTCCCAATGGCAAGAACTGCGTGGTACAACGATTGTCACGATTTACTTCTGGGTACCATATTTGGTTGGTCCTGACTGGCAGCTGTGGCCTCGAAGGCAGCACGGTCGAGAAATGGGAATCTAGGATGGACGCGTTTGAAATACACTGCTCGCAGTGAGTAAACATTCAAACCCAACTAGGAGAAATGAGTGAGCCAGACGTTTGATGGCCTTCGATACGCGAGCTTTGTCTCGAAGGAATTGCGGCGGATGGGACGGATGAGGCGATGGAATCGAGCTGAATTTGACATTCGTCCTGGAATGCTGATGAATTGTGGCCGAAATCCGGTCGACTAGGTCTCGAATCCTGTCATGGCCAAGACGCTGGGATAAAGACTTGAGTCTGCCATCCGAGAAGAAGGTAAGGCTTTTGTCGCCTACTGGTGTAGGTCCGATGAGCATCAAACGCGACCCTATCCCTCGACCGGGGCCAAGTACAGACGCAGGACGGCACTCACCGAATATGCCACTCCCCTAGTAGTGAGTCAAATTGTCAGAGGCGCCACGTTCGTATCCCCGATGGCTGAGATAACTTACTCGCACATACCAAGAGCCCCTAGCATTTGTCTTGGCTTTTTTTTCGGCGGGGTCAACGACACGATCTACATGAAGCTCCGGGATGCGATGCGGTCCGACCCGTCCGGGTCGGCATCCGGATGTGCCGGCTTCGGAGAAGGCGGGGTCGCAAAGTCTAAGACGGAAACTGTGCTGTTTTGAGAACCTTCGCCTGGAGCACTATTGATAGCCATGAACTGCTTCACTACTGCATGCAATTTTGTGGTGAGCAGGGAGGGTTGTGTCAATATGTAGATTGATATTTGGTCGACGGCCCAGTTTTGTCCCGCAGAAGATACACCCGGCCTTCTGGCGCTTCAAGAATCTCAAAGTAAGTCAACTCGAAAAGCAGAGGAATGCAACACCTGTTATCCTGAGGACCTTACTACGCAGTTGGTGCAAGGCCCCGGCGAGCCTGGTAAATGAAGTCAGTTGCCGTTCCTAGAGGTTCGGGGCCCGAGAGACTTACCAGAGCAGCGAACCTTGCGAGTCATACAAGCATTGCAGGACTTATGAGTCCTCGATTGAGATGCTTCCCTTGCCATCCTCGGTCGATCTCAACACGGACGAGATAAACCTGGATACAAAGCACGAGGTAGACGTCAGCAATGTCAGACCTCGGCGTTCGTGACAGGAATGCTGGTGGCTTAAGAGGCGTAAGGAGGCCCCTGAGCCACGCGAGTCGGGCGCGGTCTCGGGGCCGGCTTTCCCAATTAGGTAATAAGCTTCGGGGTGATCAGCACAACCTCGCCGAGAACTCATCACCACGATGAGGACTTGTGGAACAAGTAATGGACAATCTTAGAAAGTGGAAAATAATACAGAATTCGAATTCCTCAAGATGCTACTTCGCTAATTGCAAGCTTCTACAATGCCAGCTCTAAAAATCTCATCCATCCCGATATTTTCTCCACTTCACCAGATCGCTTCGGCAACTGCGTAGACAGGATACGGCCAGAACATGACGATTGAGGCAAAACCGGCATATCTGAGGTCTTTATATTAGTCACCAAGAGTTCTATGACGATATATTCAACTCACTCTACTATTCTTCTTTCCGCTATTCTAGCCAATTTTGGCCAGTCCCCTGGTTGGGACACAGTCCTTACCGGGAACAGCTCCCGAGAGAGGGGTTGTGTTGAGGCGCAACGGGTTGGAAGAATCGATAGAGGCCTACGAGATAGTTATCCACGCGAATTTAGCTGACTGAGGACTCATGCTGGTTGTATTGGTGATAAGCAATGTGAATAGTTGATCCCGCTGAAGACAGAAGTAATGACGTGGTAATATTTGAATCGATCGCATTCAGATTGAAGAACCAGCCACCTCGCTTCATATCTTATATACGCACTGAGATTCTTTTCTCGCCGAAAAAGCACGCATTTTCAGCATTGATGTTGTCCGGGCTTTGAAACGGCGTTTGGCTGCTGGGTGGAGTCTTGCGTGGCGAGTGGTCCATAGTACATAGTAGAATAGCGAAGGTTTCATCGACAGGGGCGATGTGTGACAGAATTAAATTCATTTGATGTTTTGGGAGATGAAATGGGGAGAAAGGAGGAAGAAGCCCCCATGCCTTCAATTCGGGCCATGTTTTCTCGGGATACGGAGGCCGGTATTCGTGGTGACATGAATGCTCCGTGTAGTGGGTCTAACGGCGTTTGCTTCGGCCGGGCTCTCCGGGGCATTCGGGATCTGGGAGAAAGCAGCTGACGCCTCGCCTTTTTTATGGCATATGCTGTATGCCGGATCTGCTGAACAGGCTTTGAACTCTTTGTCATCGAATCAGGCAATGTCCACACCGTAAGAAACGTGCTCGCAAACGCCGGTTCATCCTACACTTAACAGTCTCCAATTGCCGACATCAGCATCATATAAGATATAGATTAACTTGCTTGGAATGGATTGACGTTAGTCAACTGCTTGAATACCCAAAGGCTGAGAAATAAAACGGAACCACTTCCTTGATTAGTCGCAGCATAGAGCTCTAAGAAAAGGGGCCCTTGAAAACACTAAGCTCATTGGGTACTTTTTCGAAGTCTGGAAAGTATCTCTTAGAAAGATCTAGCATCTATCTTCTTTGCTTTTATGCGCTGAGCATGATTCGCCATCATTATCAATGTCGTGCTATCTTCAAAAGAGTTGGAATTGCTTGGTAAACTAATCAATTACGACACTCGCAAAATTGTTACCGTGCCTTCATACACTCGTCGTTTGGATAAGCAGCATAGCTGAAGCTAATCCAGAAGTTCAAGTCATGCTTGCTATCTCATATTTGCTTTAGCAACTCGACGTAGAGACCACGAAACTCATGCCTTAGTAGGAGAGAACCACAGGAATACAACAAGCGACTCGCTTGGCGTATTTTCAAGTCGCCCTACAAGTAAAATGTTGTCTTTTTCCGAGGTGCTGCTATGGAGACAACGTGGCAAGTCCGGTCATGACTTCTTGTTGCAGTGACTTTTCTCGGTTTTAGTAACTGGCAATGCTTGAGATTCAGGCGTTATAGCAAAGCAAATCAGTCTGTATGAAGACGAATCCTGTGGTTCGAGTTCTCAGTGTCTCTCAATGGGGAAACGATTCGTTATGGGTTTTGGCCAGCCTTACAGCCTCACGGGGCTGCCTTGTGTCTTCTTACGAGGACCTCCGTAAAGCGGGCATGTAAGCGTACGATTGTGTTCCTGGCCTAAGTTCCACTTTCTGGGCCGAGCTACGTGGAGCTGTGAGAGTCCGCTCTTATTACTACGTCGGTCACAGCCTGATCCGCACGCTTGGAGTAATCTAAGACGCGCCTGTAACAACTTTTCATAATTCCGATGTTAGCAAGTTAATTCAATTTGTAATATTAGTACAGCGATGTGTCGATGTGTAGTCTCTTTCCGGAAATAAGCGACTTGAGATGAAAGGTGAGGCCCAATAATGTACGAGAGCTATGTGAACTCGCAAGCCGTCAGGATACATTTTCCACGTCTCCGCTTCCCACTCTTTAGGGGTCTGGAGAGCCCGAGAATGCTTAAGGGCTTTCTGAAGTCTGGGATCATGGGAATTTGGAGTTCCGTTCTTGTCGAAAGACATTGAGCGATAATGGGCACCCACAACAACGTGGCTTGAGCCTCCGAGTTCAAACTTTGCAACGTGCAGAATAAGAATGCAGATGAACAATATCAACTACTGGCATCAGATCCGACATCTCAACTCCAAGCATCAACCAACATGGTAGGCCAAGCCTATCCAGGCCCTTAGCTCGCGGGGCAGAATCACCACAGATGGCTAGCTTCATGCATGTCGCTCACGACAATCCAGCAGGCATAAAGACACGAAACGCAATAGAAAGTCTAGACTCGTGCCGGTTTGACGCTTACGCAGAGCACCGTCCTCGTTGCTCCATCTGAGACATTTTCCCTCATTCTCATTCTCTCCCTTTCTCTCCCTTGATTTTTCACATCCAGTCTTCCTGATTCACTCCAATTTGCTGCGTGCAACACAGGCTGCACGCATCCATTATCATGGCATCTGCACAGCGTCTTGACTCATCATACGACTACATCATTGTAGGCGGCGGTACAGCTGGTCTAGTAGTTGCCTCTCGATGGACAGAAGACGCTGATGTCCGCGTTCTTGTAGTAGAAGCCGGAGCTGACCAAAGCACTAATCCTTTGATCTCGACGCCTGGTCTGGTGGCTGGTGTGTACGGGAAGGAGGAGTACGATTGGATCTTCACTTCCGTTCCCCAGGTACGATTGATAATTCATCAGACGACTGGCGAGTTGAGATTGCTGAGCTAACATAGGCCGGCCTAAACAATCGTTATGTCAACCAATCTCGTGGCAAGATGCTGGGCGGCAGCTCTGGCCTCAACTTTATGCTAATAACCCCTCGACCTGGAATTACTGGCACGAAACGTCCACTTCGTCGAAAGAATTGTAGGAACCGAGCCTTTCAGCAAGTTGTTGAAGCCTGACGGCAAAAGATTACCTGATGTGAAGGGTGATGACCTCGGAAACGCCAAGAAGATTGTACGCCAGCGACAAATTTCGGTATTCCATGTGTCTGGAAGTTGCTCGATGATGCCTCGAGAGCCAGGGGGGGGGGGGGTCGTTGACGAAAGGCTTCGTATATACGGGGCAAGAAGAGTCCACATTGTAGATGCCAGTGTCTTTCCCATCGAGCCGCTGGGCAACATTCAGAGCACTGTCTATACAGTTGCGGAGAAAGCGGCGGACATGATTAAGGAAGACCAGAAGCCAAACAACGCTTAGGAATCAATTTGGATGAAAAATAAAAGCACAATCTCTCAGATTCACTTGCTTGATCAACGAGTATATGAAAATAGTTGTTCATTTAGGTCGTTAAATACAGCAACAAACGCTGACGCTACTGAAGTGTGTAATCAAAAATAACGATCGCTGAATGACAATGGTACAAGTGACATGAAATTTCTTCCCAGCCAACGCCAAGACACGCTCTCATAAACGCAGCATACGCCGTTGACTTGTTAACAAAAGTGTTAGATCGCTTTCCATCCTGGCCTCCCATAATTATCAGCTTGCTGTCTTTGGCAGTCCAGCGGCCCGGAACACCTGCATAATGACATCAAGCTCGAAATAGTCATGAAAGCAAAGATCAGATGCTGCCAATCTTTCCGATCAAGAAATCCACCGCCTCAGGAACGCGTTTCACGTAGTCGAGGTGGGCAGGCTCGATTTGTAGGGTGCCTTTGCAGACTTCATCGCCGTCATTGCAGATGATTTTCAGCTTGTCCTTTGTGAAGTTCGGAATTTGTTGCTTGTCTTGCGCGGTCTGCGTGTCGCCGTAGGTGACGACACCTATGATTCTATTCTTGACGGTGTCGGGCAGGTTCTCGATAGATCGATGTGCGACGGCCGCTCCTTGGCTGGTGACAAATGTCAGCTTCGCCGCGCCGATGTTTTTATCACGAAAACGATGAAGAGAAACAACTGACCTATAGCCTCCAGCCACAATCTTGGCGTTAGGACACTTCGAGGCGGCATCGTTGAGAAGCTTCTGCATCCCTGCGACGCCCATCGGATCGGCTCCGCCAGGGAGGAAATTGGTGGTCACCCCCGCGGCATAATCGACGCCCTCCGTTGCCACCTTGTCATCCCCGTAGCGTTTCTTTAGACCGTCTGAAGTCGGGGGTCCAACGGTCGAGCCCTAGGTTGCTTTGACGTCAGCTCCGTCCGATGTTGTCGCACGTCCCGAATACGGGGGCCAGAGACGGAGCCTTGCATGCGAGCCGGGTGCCAGGGGCCGCAACTCACCATGTTACCAACCTCGGCGGAACCGCGAGCAAATATGAAAATGACATCACGGCAACCACCGCCTGTCGTGAATTCCTTGGACGTAATTCCAGTCGCGCGACTATCGAGCTTGGCTGCGAATTCGAGTTGTTTGTAGTTCGCGGGGGCGATTGGGCTAGATGCCACAAAGGCCACGAGCCCAAGGGTGACGAAAGACTTCATGACGGTCTGTATTGGGGGAGGATCGTTTGGCGGTTTGTTATTTACTAGACAATTCCGAAAAAACCACTAATAGAACGTAGACTGGTACAAGTTGGGTTACTTTGAGAATCGATGGCAACGCGATCTCAAGCTGGGGACCAACAAGGTGAAGTCCACGGTCGAAAGCTTTATCTTCATACCCAAGGTCGGTCACGTCACTCAAAAATGACTATTTTCAGATGGAGATATTAGGCCATGACGGCGAAAATTGCGGATTCGGCATCGTGTGCGATGCCGAAAAACGTCCCAAAATGAATCATGGCTACGCACCAAGCTCCTGGCCCAATGGCGACCACCTTAAGCACACCAGTTAGAGATGGCACGCCCGACTTTGATTGACAGAAGCAACAACATTGGACGGAGCCTTCCGTCATGAAGGGCGCCATCGGGGGATCCCCGCGGTAAATTCGGTGGTCCGATTTCCCCACGCCTTACTACGCGGATAAGTATTATCGCAAGACTATCTGACTTAGGATGATTGTCTGAGGAAAGCGGGATGAATTACTTGCCAGTCGTCCGCAGGGGTCGTCATCGTGTGTTTGCCTTCATTTGGTCATAATGATATCAGTGCCAATAGATGTGGTTAACATCTACATTTAATTTTCAGTGAAGAAGGGTTCTGGAAGGTCAATTCTGCCGAAATAAATGCTTGTTCAGACTGCTGGTACAAGCGTGGTCAGTGTAGAGACAGTGCAGAGAGGGAACTCGGTTCTTGCTTAGATATGTGCGGTTTCTTTTGGAATGCACACATGGCGAAGTCTTCGTTTCCGAACGCAGCAATGAACAGACGGACTTTTGCGAATTGTGCCACTGTCCGATACTTGTTGTATGTAGGTAGGATATACGTATGATACTGGAAAACCAAGAACCTGACCGAGCTTCAGCCTACTGTATGAAACCAAATTCACAGCCTATAAAATCTTTCCCAACTAGGGTTCTGATCTGTATTGGGGCTCATCCTCCTATTCGCACCAGTCTGCTTGTAGCACTCGCTTGCGTAATTTGAAAGGCAATTTCAGTCTACATACTGTACTGTGTTGCAGCGCGACTCTATTGTTTAATCTCTGAAACCATTTGGAGTAGTTCTTCTAGACTAGGTCTTTTTTCCGGCGAAGGGTTTGTGCAAGCCTCCACAACATGACTCAAGGGTGGAGGAACAGGAATCTCAACTCGGTCTATGATCGGAGCGTTCCCGAGTACCATATGCCGGATAACATCGCCCAAGTCGTAGATATCCGATTTTTCATGCCAGCCGGCATCATCTAGATCCGGGTCGCGTGAGAGCTCAGGAGCCTGGCGGATCCCCCAGTGGCTTTCCAGATCGATTATGATAATCCGAGAATTGTCGCTGGAAAACACAAGATTCTCGATGCGCAAATCGCGATGTACAATGCCGAGCGAGTGAAGAGTTTGGAGGCCAGATATCAGTTGCAGGATCCAGTCAATGTACGTAGATAAAGGATGAAGACGTCCTAGAACGAGGTATCGTGGGTTGAACTTGTCGAAGACGAGCTCGCCATCCGGCGATTTCCCGAGTAGCTGAATGATATGCTCCGAGATGGGCGTCCCTGGGCAAGATCCCCTTTGACACTTGAGAAGATTTCGTACTTCGCTCTCGTATCTGCATCGCTTGGTGAAGTGCTTGTTGGAGTCGACTCTGACGACAGGAAGCTCTTCGAAAATATGGTCGAGACAATCTAGATCGTCTTCCTCCATTTGCGGAGGCGGCAAAGGCTGCTGGAGAGGTCGTATCTGATCGCCCACAATCTCGTAGTCGCCACTCCGCTCAGGCAACATGTGGTTCAGGCGTAAAATTTCACCAGAGAGTGTACCGGCAACATCCGCTAAGCGCACGCATTGAGGCCTGCCAACGTCTTCCTCATACCAAAAGGTGTAGTAAATCACATCGTCGATGATGTCCTTGCTCGTGTCGATCAGTCCCCGCCCAGCCGGTGGGAACAAATTGGTAGAGTCTCTCTTTCCAGAGTAAACATCTCTGATGATGCGCACGTTCTGAGAAAAGTCATGAATATCCAAGGTCCCGGTCATGATAGCGTTAAAGTTTCGAAGCACGATTTTAAGGTTGAAGGGGTGGATGATTCAGTACTCCATGTACTGTTGTAGCTGGAGGGTGGGTGGGCGAGTAGGTAGGGTCGTTAAAGGAAGTGACGCAATCCCAGTCTGACTGACTTGCGGCGTGATTGGGTGGGGGTCTTGTGAAGTGGAACCCCACACCAAGACCAATTTCAGCCAAGCATGCCGACAAAACACCGGGCATCGCCAACGCAAACCAACAGAACTTGGCAGGACGACAAAGAGTATTGTGCAGCCTGCTACGATGCCACAAAACTTTGCTGTTTGAAGGTTGATAACTCAGTAGATTTCCGAATCGCAAACTTTCTGTGGGCATAGCGATTGCTGCCTAAAGCCCATCGCTTCAAAACAGTTACTAAGTTGTTCGCTTGTGCCAAACTCGAGTAGGATGAAGTCCATGAGTCAATCAGCCAATACAGCCGTCAGTTGGTTGAATGGCTTGTTCCACAGTCCCATTCGGAATATCAAGCAGTAATTAACATGCAGGGAGTCATTTGCGTGTATTGACAAATATGGCCAGCGAACGACTGCGGGAAGAAATCCCATATCCATTTAATGAGTGTGTAATTCACCTACATAAGAATAACCCTACAAGCTCTGTTCATGCCTTTGCTGAGGCATAAGTCGGGTTGCTTGAGATTAGACAAATGTGCTGGGGCAGCCTGACGCTAACCAGCAGGGTGCCAAGAACTACGATACCAGAAATAAGTTCGTTGAATGATTTGAGAAGATCTGCGGGAGGAGTAACAGTCTTCCGCCTAGTGAACTCATACGGCTTGCCAGAGGGAATTTCTATCGAGTTTATTCTCTCAGGTTGCGTTGTGTTTCCTTGGGCGAGCGTCATCTCGCCTTCATTCAGCTGGCAATGTGCATGAACTAGGCAGAGGCCGTAAGCGTAGTTGTATCTGGCGAAGAGGTCTTTCAAATCTCCAAGCACTCTAGATCGGTCGACAAAGCGTAAATCGGCCTCTTCTAGGGTGGGGAGGTTCGTTGTACAGAGAAACGGCGGCAGCCATGATTGTCGATGTTGTCACGTTGAATGCGTACCCAATCAATTCAGCCTTTGATTGCTGTCAACAAATATCAGAACATTCTGGAGAACACGGGACTGGCCCTTTCGTGTTGAATCTGGGGCGGTCTGTCGTCATATGTATATCTGGGGACGATCTGGTCGTCGCCAAAATTTCTGGCCAATTTCGGACCTCTTACCGACAACAGGAGATCAAGCCAGCTCATATGAGCTTGGAGGGTATTAGGCCTGTTCGACGTAGCGGCTTGCTTGGTGGCACGCAGTCCGCTCTACAATAGGCAGCTTCTATCTCGGCCTCCAGTCAATTCATCCCGAGCCTGCATCGAACATCAGATCAGAATACAACCTAGGATAGTAAGCTCGGCTGCACACATACAGGGGTATCTCGGCATCGTAGGGAACCCCTCAAGAACAGGTAAGCTATCTGCGCCACACAGCCTTTCTGGTAAGAAAGGTTACCCGGGGGTTTTGGGGCGTCGCGGCGTCCGTTTCAGCGAAGTCGGGCGGATATTTAGGTCCACACTGACTTACGTCCGGGGCCCTCAATCTAAAATCTAAAACAGTATATATTTTATTATAACGGAACTTCTTACGTTATTCAACAGATTTAGACCCGGCCCCAGCAGTCGGCTTGTGGAACTGAGCATATGACTTGATATACAGGTGAACTACATATGCCAAACGACGAGTATGCAGTCTAGTTCATTAAGATATCAGCTATTTGCCAGCATGAATTCTCTCTGTTTAACACAGCCAACAGATAGCCTCTAGGCTTGGATGTCGGAATTGCAGGCCACGTTGACCATGAGCTTACTTTTGCGCTAGCAGCAAGGGCCCGCCCCAGCATCAAGAACAATTAACTTGCGGGAGCATTTAAAGTTACCACTAATGCAAATGAATAGTGCCCACTTAGTGCTGACCCCTTAACCCTTTCAAGTCTGGGAAGCCAAGCTTCCCCGCTGAGAGCATGTATGAGATACAAAGGCACAGGAGATCTCGAGCAGCCAAGTCTTTAACCATTACTCGAGTAGATGGCCCAAGCCACTCTCGTAAATGGGTAGCGGTTCCGAAGAACAGGGCCTCAAGGGGGCTGAGCTTGAACTTCCGCCCCTTGAATACAGTCGTTGAAGCCAGCCAACATCGTCCTATCGTACCCAGCATACGCCAAGAAGGTGACGGTCACACGGAGGATGAACTCCCTTTAACATCCAAAGGTCAAGCCACGAGGCGCAGAAGGAAGCACATCTCAAACAGGAGAAGGAGCGAGCACGCAGGGTTGGTTCGAACTTGATTGGGTGGGGATCTGTGTGTGGACTCGGTATTAATTAAAGGCTGGTTTGAGCTTTCGCGCTGGGCAGAGAAGGTTGCGGTTCTTCCGATCCAGGCCTGTCAAAGAAACCTTGGCGTTTGTAGGTTTGAGCGACTAGCTGGGGAGGTTCACGACATCAGTCTCCCATTTGGACTCTGCTTCTTCCCAATCCAACTCGTGGAAGGACGCACTGAACTCGCTTCACTCTGAGACTGATTGGCGGAAGGATGAAAACGCCCCGTTAAGGCCCCGGCTACCCCGTCACCAAGAAAAGCTCTTGTCAGGGCCCAGGCGTTGGCGGGGGAGAAGACATTCTGAAACTCTCACCTTTTGACTGGTGAGCGGCGATCAACCCTGGCCGAGTCGAGTCGCTTGGGTTCGCTGCGCAGGTTGCCCCAGTCTCGTCTCCGCTTTCCGGAAGGCCCCCTGGATAAATGTGGATCCAGTTCCGACCGGGCCGCCCACTTCGGCACCATGGCTCTAGCGAATCGGAGCCCGGGAGAAGGGTGGCAGCGGGTCGGCTTGGCGGGACACTGGAGCTCCCCAGCCAGAGAAGTGTCGCACCAGCGCCTTTTGGGAATTCTTGGCAAGAGTCTGAAACTGTGAAACACCAACACTCCTGCGGCGCCTCGCGTCTTCTTGCCCTCGCAAGCCCACACAACCTCGCGTCCTGTGACCCTCCCTCGTGCGCTCCAACCTTCCTCTCGTTTCCGCTTGCACGACTTTGCGACACGGAGCCCAAAGCCCAGCAAGAAAGAGTGATCCCAACAAGTCGAGTAAGATGGTTCGCAGCAGCGCTTCCTGACGCAATGACAGACAGCGGCTGCACGGGCACACAACCAGTACGACAGGACGTGACAGGGGAAGAAAGACGAGACCAGCCGGCGGTTTTGGGACGCAAGCACGCAAGGAACAGTCTACACGTCCTAGACGTCCCCTTGTCGAATCATTGGCGTCTTCCAGGAATCAGCAATCCTGTTACGAATGGTACTCGCCTTACGTTATACATACGGGCACTCACTTCGTCTGCCACAGCGTACTTCCTTTCCTCCCTCTCCTCGCTCTCGATCTCTGCATCGAAACAAAGGGACGTCACAACCCCTTCTTCCATCACCAACTCCTCATGTCGACACATGGCCAAGATGATGTGAAGCTTCCTATTCGACCCTAAGCTTCTTGTTTTCTCTTAGCCTCTTCTCTTCGCGGGCGGTGCCCATTATCTTTCTTTCATTCTGTCACTACAGCTGGCCTGCTTCTGTCCGTCTTACGACGTACTGCTCACCCCATTTCTCATCTTTTTTTTTTAAAAAAAATACAGTTCCCCCAACCGTCGACTTGGTATAATCACCAGTTCTCCAATCGAGGAGGTATTGGCACATTTGAAACCTAGGCTTGGCCTTGTGACCAAATGGAGGCAGCAGCGCCGAGAAGTTTCCTGAGGAGGTAAGACCGCGGAATCGAAGGAGGCACGGTCTCGGACTCGGAAGACTAACGAAAGAGTAGGCGCATCGTTCGCCGTCCGCGTTACCAACGAGACGACTTGCGCATTGAAATCCGAGGTGATTCGTCGGATGGCGAAGACTCCCCTTCACCGGATCGTTCATCATTCCCGCCCGGCGTCGCCAAGACTCACTCACCGAAAACTCACTCGCCAAAGACCACCCTTCCGCCACCGCCACCGCCGCCACCTCCGGTCCTTGCTCCCGCAAACCCCACCGAGGAGAAGACGACAACAACTTCGACGTCTTCTACGCCTTCCGTTCAGCCTACCGCGCCAACTCGCGCGCCATCACGCGAGCAGCCTCTACCGGCAACCTTTCCCACTGTCTCTAGCACTACCCAGTCGTCCAGCATCACTCGCAGCTTTCCTACCGCTATTCCTAACACCCTGTCGGCCACCACCAACCGAGCTTCCGCCCCGACCGGAGGCACCACGCGAGGAGGAAATCAAGCAGGCCTGGGAGACGACAGGTCAGATTATGTGGAATGGACGCCGACTGCCATTGCGTTTGGAACCATCGGTACGTCACATCTAAACTTTGAGGGATACTCGGGATTCTGATACTCTCCTACGTCTCACCGGACTACATATGGCACATTTACTGATACGAGATACAGCTATTGCTGCACTATTTCTGGTCATAGGCTGGGGACTATGGTGGTTCCTGAAATACCGCAAACGTCGTCAAGCAAGAAAGATATATGAACAATCGATGTCCCCGGATGGACAGTACTGGAACCCGGCATCAACGTTCTCTCCCCCGTCTCAACCTGTTCGCCGCGCTCCGTCAAGTACCATGGCCGAACTCATGGGCGCTGCGTTCGCGGCGGAAAACGGAAATTCCGGATATGGCCCCGATCGCAATTCCCTCACGCCGCAGGGCTATCTCGACGAGAAGAGACATGACCCGTCCCGTCAACTCCCCGTCCTCGAGCCTGCACCTGTCCACCAGCCTAACGTCCGAAACTCAGTCGCCAGTTGGATTCGTCGCCACCATCCACTCAAGTTAAACCCCCTGTCCGGCCGTAGCAGCATCTATTCAAACCGCACAATGGGGGTCAGTGCTCAGAGCGTTGACGCCCCTCCTGTACCTGCCATGCCCGATGCCTATCGCTCGTCTAGCCAACAGTCTGGTTTGGCTCCCCCGCATGCCAACCAAAACCGACATACTACCTCGAGCAGATACGGCACGGACAACCAGTCCGACACCAACTCCATCTTATCGCTATACGAGAACCAGCAGCCTCCGCAGCAAGGCCAAGGAGGGGCTCCTCAGCCTCTCTGGCTAGAGACTCCTCCCGCGTTGATGCATCGTGACCGCGGCGTTTCGATGGCTCCCACTGAGGCTACGCAGAGGACAGAGAGTACTTGGCGAAGCTGGGGCGGCGGAGTGAGCCAGCCCCGTGAACATACACAGCCGCCGCCTCAAACGCCACGACGTGGATGGATCGAAAAGTGCATCAAGTTCGGAGGTTTGAAATAATGGCTGTACAAATATTGAACATATCTGGGCGAACCAGGCCGGCACCATCGAAGCATCCGGTCTTGGTGACCACGGTCGACTGTTAGCGGCTGCTGCGCGTACTCCTGCTTGCTTTACCACGAACTCATACCATAGTGTTAAATGCTGTTTCCTGTGTGCATATTCAACAAACAAATACAACGTACATAGATGGATTAGGGACAAAATCGAGATTTGAAGAGAGCCTCCAATCATGTTTCGATCGTGTCATACCGTGTTACACCGTGGCGCCGTGTTACCCATCCCAAGAACTGTCAAATCCATTAGAAGCACACGACACAGGTAAGACGCTAAGCGAGAATGGAGTGCAGCAGTAGCGAGGTCGATCAGGATATTTCTATTCTAACGTCAAGCCTACTTACTTTGTGTCCGCAATGCATGCCGCGATAGTTGCCTGGCGCTGCCCGTTCAACGCGGCTCTCAACTCGGTCTCAAAATCCTTCTCCCACGCGTCGTCCAAACAAATCGGCTTCCATCCGAGTTTCTGCCTTGCAACAGTGCCTTTTGTCTTGCGATGCCCACCCCAGCCCGTCTCCGCAACAGCAGCGTTACCCGCTGTCGTCACCGCAGCCTCCTGGATGGTGAGCGTACGGATCTCCTTTCTCTGCGGACCTTCCTGCTTGGGTAAGTTGCCCGTCGCAAACGCAACGTCGAGGCATTTCTTCGCGATGTCAAGTGTCAATGTGCGCCCAACGGTCGGGAAGATGATGCCGTTTCTGCCAGTGGGGACGTTTTGTCCGCCACGCCGGAGGATATCTGAGACGCAGAGGACGTACAGGTTAGCGAGATCGGATACATGGACCCAGTCCATCACGCCCGAGCCGTCGCCAACGGTGAAGCCGTAGCCTCGACTGAGGACGAAGCCCATCATGATGGGAATCATCAGGCCCGCCTTCTGGAAGAGTCCCGAACCGGTGCCGAAGATGCAGGGAGCCTGGATACTGGCCGCGCTGACACCAAGCTCCTCGGCAGTCCTCAGCACGACGAGCTCAGCAGCACGTTGCGGGTACCAGTCTCGAGCATTCTCGGTCTCCTCGAAGGCGAAGACTTGTTCGGACTTGCCGTCCTCGTACTCGACGTCCGGTCGTGAGACACCGGTGATGGGCTTATCGGCAATGTTGGAGCAGCCTGAGGTGTGGATCATCCACACCGGCGCCTCGGTCTGTGTCTTGCGAAGAGCCAGACCGCGGACGAGAGCTTCGGCTGAGGATGGATGGAAGCCTGAGCCGGCGTTGATGACGATGTCGTGTCGAGAGGCGAGGCGGGTTATGGCGGGGATGTCGTCGAGGGATGTGATCTGCACTGGCTTCACGCGAGGGCCGTAGGTGTCGGTGAGCTTCGCGAGACGGTCTGCGTCGCCGCGAACGGGGAGAGCGATGGGGTTTGACGAGGTGATGGTTGTTGTAAGAGAGGGATGGGAAAGAAGCGCGTGGAGGACGGAGCCGCCCACGTAACCGGTCGCGCCGGTGAGGAGAAGTTTCGGTTTCCTCTCGTCGGACGGGATGGGGCTTGAGGATGGCGCGAGAACCTTTTCGCCGAAAAGAAGACGCTCTAGTGACGGGAGATATCCTTTCACCAGACGACTAACAACGTTGCTACTGAGAAGATGTGCGAGGAGGTGCAAGAGGACAGGGGCGATGGCAGCCTGTGCTAACACGGCCATGGCCTGCTGGGAAGACATCCTGTGGTTTGTTCGATTTTTGGAGACGATGGAGATTACACTGGAATCAACGAGGAGACGGCTGCTTGCTGTCAAGCCGTGTTCTTCGGCGTCTCTCGAGTGCGAGACCTCGGGTTTTATCACCCTTACGCGGCCGCCGACCCGTTCCCCAACCATCTCTTTGACACCAAGAACAACATGAAAACCTCGACCGTACTGAAGGCCAACGGCCCGTCGCAACCCCCAAACTCTCAAGATGTTGGCCCCTTGACTGACAAGTTGACCGGGGCCCGGCCCCCATCTAGGTAGCCGCCAATGCCGCGCCCGGATTTCCGTCACATCCCGGACCCCACCTCTGCGCGGCGGACACCCGAGAGCTAGACGGGGGGGCTTCTCACACTAGGAAGCCGGCATGGATCCGGCAGCCGACGGCCAATAGTGCGGATACATGCCATCTCGTCACTGTGTTCGCCGTGTGGATTCGTGGGATGCGAGGTGATGAGACTGTGGGCTTCCGATGACCTTGAATGTCACCCGTTGGAACGAGGTCGATTTCACCGCCATTGGAACCCCCAATCAAGATATTAACGCGCAAGCCGGTAAAGTCACATTGGCGACCGTCTGATGATCGTTTGACAGATCGGGCACTCTCTAATTACAAGCCAATCTTGGCTGCCAGATAATGCACGGCCACCTTGGTGGTCAGGCCCAGAATGCCAGTGGCCGGAGTCTTGTCGTCGTCGGACCTTGGCGTCAAGCCGCCTTTCGTTTTCTGTTCGAGGAAGAAAAGAAAACCCCCGCCCGTCAGTAATGAATTCGACTGGTCACATTTCCCGCGCCGTCTCTCATGTCCAAAGCCGGTGTGGTCGCTCGCACGTTGGGAACTCACCAAAGAAGTACTCCACCCAAGACCTGTTGGCGTTCCCGTCGTTGTAGTCCCCGAACAGGCCCCAAGTACATGGCCGTCTGGCCCAGCGAGTTGGTGTATCCGTCGAGGGGCAGGTCGTACTCGGGGTCGACCTTTCTCCGCGCTCTTCTGCCTCGCCACGAGCGCCTTGGCCGCGTCGCTGACGGAGATGGTCTGGTTGAAGGACCAGTTGTCGCCGGAGGAGGGGTCGGCGCGGGGCTCAGGGAGGCGTCGTGCTCGATCAGGTCGTGCTCGATCAGGTCGTGCTCGATCAGGTCGTGCTTGTTGAGGCCGTCGAGGTGGAAACGTGTCCTTGTTGCCCGTGGACGAGGCCTCGAGGGGCTTTGTTGCCCTGGAGCCGGAAGAAGAGCTTCGCGTCCTCGCCGAGGTTGAGGCCGGCGTGCATGCCGTCGATCAGCCCGTCAACGAAAATGTCTTTGCCGTCGCCGGGGCAGGTAGCCGTGGTTCGCGAGGACTGTTTAGGAGCGGGCAAGGG